>JAHZMT010003978.1:0-19688 GCA_027743785.1 Sinhomidia bicolor
AAACTAAAATATAATATGGTTTTACAATTTAGCGAAAAAAAAAATATTATTACATATTGAGACGCCACAGACAGCACACAGCACAAGATTGTAAAAAAGCAAAAAACTGCTTTAAAAACTGTATCTATGTAAGATGATAATAATGATGATGATCAATCTCTGCAGAAAAAGTAGAATTTTCTCTCAAGAAAAAAATTGTTTCATTGTCAGTCGTCTCCATATCGCATCGCTTGCTATGCATGTATATATGGCGTGCTCCTTGGCAAAATGCTAGCCAATGGTAAAATGGTAGTCTGTCGCAGTGTTTTAAAACAATTAGTTATGTTGCCAATCCATCAAGCAAGCAAGCACATCACCTCTGCCTCTGTCTGCAGAACAAGTCGCCAGCAGTATTTCTGCTAATTAGCGTACTTTATAAACTGCTACCCATTTATTTACTTTCTAGTTTACTTCTGATGATGGTCAGCAGAAATGAGAAATCCGGAGGCATTAAGGTTTGCTGCTGCTGTAGTAGTGGTGCTGCTGATAGCGGCTTTGCGATTGTTGCTAAACTGTACAATAGCGTTGCTGAACAGTTTAAAAAAAAGAAGCAATTTATTCTTTTCGGGTAAAGAAAGCCATGCTACAGCATGCATTTTTAAATATTGTAAGGGAACATGTGTGAGTATGGATGCATATGTATGTGTGGCGAATGACTGAGAGCACATGAACAAGCGTAATGCTAACTTTGTGTTTAAAAAAAATTGTATTTGTAATTAATTATTTTTTAAAAACTGTAATAGGTAGGAACAATGATATTTAGACTACTGTAGCTGGGATGATGGTGAGGATAGGAACATTGGAATACTTTAACTCAAGGAAATTCGGCACTGCCTTCAGTTTTGGTACAAGTTCCCTTTGAGCATGCTGTTCTTCTGCTATGAGAAAAAAGGTGCCAGCAAAAAGTTTTGTTAACAGTCGGCAAATGTTGGAAAACTGTTGTTTGCATGTTTTGACAATCTCTCAACCTCTCTCTCTCTTTTTTCATTGTTGAAGGGAATAGAGTACAACAGGTGCACAGTGGAACTTTGATAATGGTCTCTATTGTTAGTTTTGTTTTATAATGGCCCTTAACTGACACGAGAGGAGCAAAATTGTTCCAAAAAAAGCTATACAGTAACACTATTATCTTCACATGAAAGCTACACTACCACCAAGTTTAATTAAATTTTTAAAAAAAGAGAAAATAATTTTTAGCAGAAGAACGCGTGTCTACTAAATCCGTCATTGTCACCAGCATAGCTAATTTACTTAACTAAACTCGAAAGAAAACGACGTGGGTTCACTGAGAAGCCGACAAACGCTGCTCATTTAACCTGGTTTCCGTCGGCAAGGATCAGGCTAAATGAGCACACAAGTCGGGGTGAGGCGAGACAATAAACTGTTTTTCAAAAATGAGAGGCTCTCTAATATTAGGTATACGTACTTGAGTAAAAAAAATATTAATTAATTTAAAAGATACTCGTATCACTTGTCAGCATAAATGTCCGAGTAAATGTGTGAACACAAGCAACTATTGATTTTAAAAAAAAACTTGGTTGAGTTGATATTTCAAATTATGATAATAATAGTAAATAACAGTAAGTAATTACCAGTTATAAAACTATAACGAGGGAGAGAGAGTACATGCAATGAGGTTGATAGCAAAAAAACAATTAGTGGCAAATATTCGACTTGAACTTTTTAAAAAAATGAAACACGTTTACATTTGTCATCATTATAACTATTTCCCTCTTTATCAAAAGTGTTAAACTTGACGAAATAATGAAAGCAACTTATTATTATTATTATTATTATTATTGTTACTATTACTAAGCCTGCCTAAAAAATTAGCATTAAATTAAAACGTTGGTTGAGATAAATAATTGACAATACAAATTGGACATTTTCGAAGCTTTACTCTAAAACTGTTATTAGAAAACGTAAGTGCGTCGTCACAACTGAGCGTGTACTGTAAATGTGATTGAAAGTGTGAACAGATACAACCTAAGCAAAATCTTCACTATTATTATGTATGCCACATTAATTGACAATATTGATTTCCCAGCCTTGTTCTGAACTTGAGGATGAGAGAGTGCTGTGTAATAATTGTAATAGCAACAATAATATTAACACCCCGTTATACTACTTGTTTCCAAGTTGTCTTCATTGCGACAAATAACAATAGTAATAATACTAACTAGTAATAATCATATAAACAGTGAAAAAAACAGTAGTAATTGCTGTTTAAGATGAAGCGGATGAATTCTGAGGAAATATGAAGAAAAAAAATTGAATGTCTAGCTAACTTTCTTAAGGTTTTCATGTTGTCTGCATCATTGTCATTCATGCCAAGATAATATATATTAAGTAGACGGATTTTAAAATATAGTACATGTTCATCATCAATGTCTCCGTTTCTATTAGTTTAGCAAAGTGTTTTACAAAATGTAGGATAAGAAAAACCATAGTTTTTATATAATGATAATGATAACCATGTATGTATATAGATTTGACAAAGCGTGCAAAAAAGTATATATATGGATGCTGTTGGGAAATATATAAAATAATTTGTGTACAGGCAAAAAGGTTAGCAGGGCTAAGAAAATATTTTTAAGCGTTCAACTTTTAGCAGAGAAAAGAAACCCCCAGAGTTACATACTGTTATACTACTACTGATTGATGAGAGGAAAGAAAAGGTGCAGTGTGATTTCATTGTATATAGATACGTAGAAAAAGTGAGGAATAATTATAAAACACGAGAATAATATTTGTACATGCACACATATTTACATTCACTGAAATTTGCACACCGTTTAAAACCCACGTAGTATAGGATACCATCAAAATTATTGGGATTTTTTTTGTTTATGCCACTGTCTCGGTCACAGCATTTTATATGCTAGTTTGAAATGAACGTTTTGGTTAGCACGTTTTGCAAAAGTGTTTGTTGTACATTGGATTAGTTAGTTAGTTAGTTGGTAACAATGGCAAATGAAGCTACCGCAAGCTAGAGCTATTATATCTAGTTGCGTTTTTTTTAAAGAAGAAAAAAACTTGTTGTTAGCAAACCTGCAAAATGAAATCGTACAGGAAGATAGGTAAATGTTTTTAGGTACATACTAGTAGGGCAATTTATGCAACTGTTTATTTTTTTTGCAACAATGTTGACCACTACTTTTGTAATATATTTTTTCTTGTAAGCTTCTCTACTATTTCTTTAATTTTTTTTTATATTTCTACAACATTGATTGATTGATTCAACGAATAATTGTAATTTCTTTTAAAAAAGATTCAAAATTGGTTGTTGATGACGACAGAATAATGGCGTGGTGTAGAAGAGTTTTCGAATAGTTGTTGATTATTACCAGTGTGTACATTCTTTGTATTTGTGAAAAATTGTCGTTATTATCATTAAAGTTTAGGTGCACACACAATATACTTGTAAACGTTAAGATTTCACAAAGAAAAAAATGCATGAGATAATATGCGAAAACCTCATGGACTAATGACAATAATGAATAGAATATAGTGACCATACACATCATTCATTCTCTATCTCGTAAAAAAATATTTAAATATATAAAGCGTTGTTGTTGTTGTTGGTCAGCGGCACTTTGTTGCATGTATGCACATGTAAAAAAATATTTCATACTTTTAACAAAAATAATAATAGTAATAAGAATAATAATTATTATATAACTGATTTCAAAAGGTTACAGAAATGTGCATTGTAAAGGAAATAATAATAGCATGTATATTTTCCTGGTTTGACTCTGGTCATGTGTGTTGTTGACCGGCTTAAAAGTCAATTTAAAACTCTAAGTGTGTACACATAATATACTCGATAATACTTCAACTTGATATTATTGTCTGAAGCATGTTTTATGTACTACAAATATTTTATAAAGCTTTGGCAAATTTTTTTTTGATTTAAGTCGACAGACCAAAATCATTTTTTTGAAAAAAAAATGATAACGATCAATAATACAGTGATGAAGATGAGGTGCATTTATGAAGATGATATAATGAGATATCTGGAATAGTGAAAAAATTTAGTGACGACAAAGATGATAAAATGATAATAACTAACGAAAAACAGTCCGTTAACGCTACTAAACTTTTAGAGAAGAAAAGTCAACTGTGTTTTCATGTAAAATTTGTGACAATACCTTACTTAGACAGACGCACTATGAAGAAAAAAAATTAATTAAAACTATTCAGCTTTTTAAACTGAGTAATTGTTTTGGCTTGAGAGGTAAGCGATGTAAGCATGTATCTGAAATTTGGAAGAAAGGCTTGTTAAACCTCTAAAATCTAATTTTAGAATGGTGCGACTTACTTGCAGTCACCATTAAAAATGATCAAGTGGTTTTATTATTGTGATCTGGGCGTTTACTCGTATTGCTTAAAAAGAAATGTGGACAAATAATAATAATAATAATAAATATTAGTAATATTGAATCAATGTACGTACGTACTGATGTGTATTTCTTACGAAAATTGAGTTGCTTAAAAAACAAGATTTATGACAATATTTAATGTACTTTAAAATATATATACATATTATTATGAATAATAATAATAATAATATATTACCGGTTTCTATCTAAACTAGAATGTTCCGATAATAATAATAATAATAGTAATAACTAAAAGTGTCAAGAAGAAGGAGTATAATTCTAAAATGCCAGTTTTTTCCCCCGATTTTGTTACATTAAGATAAGTTTTCTATCATCATCACCCATTAAATATTAAATGATGATACTACCACTACTACATTGGACAATAAAACAGAGTTACAGAGTTACATAACCTTCAATAGTTACACAATAAATATTGGAAAAAAAGTGGAAGATCCCCAGGTTTCATTACTAAAAAAATGAAAGGAGCTAAGAAGAAGAGAAAAACTTGAAGAAAAAGAGTCAATACAAAAAAGATTCAACAGCAGCACAATAATAATAAAAAGAAATGCATACAAAACAAACAATTTAGCAGCACGTTTTAAACTTGCACATACATCATCAGTAGCAGCATACGGAAAAGATTGTAAAAAAATGCTAAAGAATATCCTTCAACAAAGTATGCGCTGCAAAAAATAAAAATGCTATACTGCATAATAATTAATTATTATGTATACTAGTTAGTTAATTAAAGTTTCGGTATTTTGTACTTAGCTGATTGATTATCTATGTATGATTTTCTTATGCATGCGTGTAGTAGTAGTGTGCTACTGAGAGATTAAAAGTGTAAAGAAAGAAATTTTCTTAATCTTGAATTGCACACACTATTGAACATCATCGCACACACTTGTTACAATGATGATGACGTCGTTATATCGTCATTATTTGATACAAATTAAAAAGAAAAGCACGGTTTTAATACCAAAAAAAAGTTTAGTAGGAATAGTAATAATACTAATAATAAGTGTACTAGTTAATTGCATAATTAATCGAATACGTAGCAAAAGTACATCAATACACAATAGAAGTATTAATAGGTTAAGTTGTTGTCATTAATATTATGGTTATTACCATCATCACTATGATTTTATTTTAGCAGCACTCTTAGTCAATCTTGTTGGGTTATCTTGAAAGTATTATTATGATTGTCAGTATAATTGTTAATCCGTTTCATTAATTCAAACGTTGGTCAATGGGTTAACTAAAAATTACATTTTCAATTGTACAGTTTACACTGCACATATTCAACAACAACTGTGTGTAGTAATGACTCCAATGGTCTATTTATTTAAGTTTACAAGGTAGAGTTAGTTTTTAAGTTGTCGCACTGCACTGCACCTTCACAAAACAGAATTGAAAGAAAAAAAATCACAAAAAAAAGAAACACAGTAATTGTAAATACTTTAGATAGCATATTAAAATAATATTTTAGCCAGGAATAAAAATCAATTCAATTGTTAGCCAACCCCAAATTTAAAATATATTGTAACTCAAGATGATTATTGTATTCATGTCGAACTAGTCGACACTATGTCATATTTAGAGGAATATCTATGTCAACTAAAAGTTTATAGCCAATAATAATATTTACACCATTTATCTCTAATAATAATAATATATCTTAGCGTTTCTCTCTGCACAGCAACAGCACTATTGCAAATGTCAACAAAATGGAATAGCTATAGATCATAATGATATAAGGAGGCTATTATTAGAAAATCTAAAATTAATTAATAAAGTGTGCTGTAAAAGTAGTAAATGCATCATAATTCAACAAATTAACATATTATCCTTGTTCTAGATTGTTAACAGCATCGAAAAAAAATGTATTTTTTAGTTTTTCGGTTCCAATATTGAGTTTCAACTTATTTTCTTTTTTTAACAAAAATATGAAAGAATACATCCGTTATTTTGAATGTAATCATGAGTTTAATTTTAATTTTATTAATAATTTTTTATTTAATTTAAAAAATGGATAGCCAACCCCTCAATATTTAAGCTGCAGCGTTTCTTCAGTAATAAAATGCATTTATATTGAATTTCAACGTTTGTAAATGCAAAGTGACGTAAATCAATAGACATACTTTGTAGCGGTTAGTACACAAATAAATAAATAAAATACAAAAATTATGATGAGAAAACACGATGCAAAAAAATAATGTATCTTCGTAAATTTCAACGTGGTGCTGTAAAATATTTTGCCGAATGAAAAAAAAAATTTCAAAGTAGTAGTCACTGTAAAACAATTTAGAGCGTGTTTACTCCATAAGGAAACATAAATAAATAAATATATAAATATATATACATATACACATATATACATTATATAGATAGATTTAAAAAAGCGTAGTAATCAAAATGTGAGTGTTGACAAGAATTCTTAATCATTTAGATAGGTAGATAGATATAATAATAATAATTATTATTATTCTTAATTGGTAAGCAAAATGAATGGAAAACTTATATCATGAAATATTATTATTATTAAAAACTATTCTATACAGTTAAGAGAGCAGAGGAGAGAAGAAAAAAATTATTATATATATATACATAAAAATATTATTATTGTGTGTGTAGCAACTAGAAGAGAATTATTATCACATGATATCTGGCTTCTCTCTGTGTATTACAATAAATTTCAAGGATGAAGAAATGTAATTTTGAACATTTTTATTTTTCAAGTAAGTATTACCATCATCATCATTATTTATTTATTTAGTTTATAGTTTATAAAAAATCAAATCAACATATAAACGTACACACTGTACTTACAATTCTAGTTATAGTTTTCGTTATCCAACTTTATTTGTTCTTAAATGAAAAAAACAAAACATAAAAACCTTTCGCCAGAAGGGAAAAATCTGTTTTCAAAAAAATAGTTTATCAAGTAGAGAAACCTGTACGAAAAAGGAAGAACTAGTTTGTCCGTAGTAAAAAAAATTATTCGAATATATATATCAAAAAAATATAGCATTGTATTGATAATTTTAACAGTTATTACAACTACTACTACATCCTACACAAAAAAAACTACCTATATTCCAATACTCTATTATGCATTAAATATATGTGTATGTATTATACCTACTTTAAAGTTGTGTGTATTAAAGAAAAAAAATGTGAAAAATGTCAACTTTTTTATGTGTGTCCGATTCCATCACACTTATTTTTTTCATAACGATTTTACCTTTTTTATAGGAAAAAGTACATACATACCAGGTGGTTCACCATATAATAATCCAAAAAAAAAATGCTTTGAAAACCTTTTAAATAGCTCATTATTGCATCATAAAAGTAGTATCCTTGGGGATGACGAAATTATTGAGAATTACCGGGATTCGAGCTTTTGTATGAATACAAGTCATTATTGTAGTCGTAAACGTTGTGGAAATGTTGAATGTGGTGTGACGGCGGTCGAATAGCCATGACTGGTGACAGGGTCGGTGTACTGAAAGGTGGTGTTGATGTACTGGAACTTTGAGTGGAACTCCAGGACTTGTTAGCATTGGTTGCCGGATTGTTTCTGGAAGATAGTCCATTAAAACATTGTGTAAGTATCCGGCGGCATTACCCTCAACATAGTAATAATAGCAGGGTATGGCACATGGCTTTATACGAAAATATGCATTTATTATACCCTTGACTTGGAGGAAATACTTACGAGCGAGTGAACGAGATTTCGTAGCGACCGGGTTGAGCGAAAAAATTGGCATTGAAAGAAATAGGACCGCTGAAGTACTGATTAAGTTCAGGTGCTCTGGCCGCTGGTCTTGAGCTTGCAGAAGGTGTAGGACTCTGTACCCTGTCACCAGCACTTTGGCGAGAGATGAATTTCTTGCTCTGGAAAGGATTTGGTTGTGAAGACATGCTGAGTTTTTCCTCCAAGTGAAATGGATCAGCAACAAATGATAAGGGTCGTCTCCAGAAAGACAGCAATGACAGGGCTAACCTGTATGACCGGAAGGATAAACAGCAGGAATCAGTACTGTACGTGGAAATTGTCATTATTTCCTGTTATCTCGTTTAACTGGTTTAAGTGGTCAGAAATAAAACTGTATATAATGCTCACCAGCTCAATTTTTATCCAAAGACAGAACAATTCAGAAACAAATTAAAAAAAGACGAATTTCACATTTACCCGCTCACTTTTCCTTTTTTAACGATTGACATTTGTTGTATCTAGCTGGCGGTAGCTAGTGTGCGGTAATTTTTTAAAATGTAATTTACAGACAGAACGCCCAATAATAGTGCCTTCATCAACTTATGCACAACCACATAGCTAACAACATGCTTGGTGAAGAGAAAGTCGACGCTCTGAATAAATTGTACGCTCATCCAGGAAGAAACTGAAAAGGATAAGCCGTTGAATTGTAATCAGATCTATTCAAATAAGTAATCCCAAATTTCTTTTCATCGTGATATTTCCATAGCATTATTATTATTACTATTATTATTATATTTTCCTTTGATGGTTCCAAAAGGAAATGTTCAGCTTACAAATTTAAGATTAGGGGTGGAATGCCATTCCTCAAAAGAAAAAAATAAGAAGATAAGTAGCAAGCTATAAATAGAATAAACATTTCTGTTGAAACGCTATCAGTTTTTTGAACGTTGGGTTGCAATTGTAAAGCAATATCTAAAATAAGTCTCAACGAAATGGGTACAATTGTCGCGTTAAGTTGTGCTCACATTGAGCAAAACGTGAGCATAGCTTTCCGATATGGTAATTCTGAAACTGATAAGCTATACAAAACAGCAAAAAAAATCGATAATGATGAGATGATGTCGACTCTTATTCTCATAAATATATTTTTTCTACTCTTTTCCTTATCAAATGTTACATTTGCCAATACTATAAGCAAGTTTGGTGCTCCGTTTCTCATTCATCCCATCTCAAATCCCATTTTTCTAATATGATAATAATAATAATAATATTTCATTGCCATTCATCAGCAGCATTGTGTAGAGAGTAAATACAGTGTATAGCTCTTGCACTGACTGACATTCACAAGACGATTCTCATTTTTCCCATTCATCCTCCATTCAAAATCACGAAACCTTGTCGTATGTATTTGCTGTGCTAGCTTAACAACTGCCTACGTACATTCTTCACATTTCAAATTAGAATGATGCTTCTTCATCGTTTGTTCGGTCGGTCGGTCGGTTGTTCGTATTTATAGATGCCGTGTGTCCTTTAGCAAGGTGGACGGAGCCGCCAGCAAGCCAAGCTGTAATATGTATATGTTTCGTGTGCTGTTTTAAGGTGCATGCGATGATGCCGATGGAGCAGTAGAAGAAGAACCATTGGAACGCCTGGAACACTGGAAAGATAAAGATGATGAAATGACGACATTTACATTTTTGTAGATAGGTTGTAGGTACATACATGGAATAAATGAGAACAACGGATGAGAGATAAATGGGAACACACGTAAGTAACTATATATATAGGTATAAAAAATGTACATATAGAGATACATTTATGTATATATATATATATGTACGTATTTAACGTATATCCTTGTGGGAAAAATATGATTATTCTCTAAGGTACACACATTCTCATATGCAACATTTATTGTACAAGTTTATTCGCTCCGTGTAAGCTCTTTGTTGTTTTTATTTGATGATGCAACATTTTGACATTCATGTAAATGAGCAGAAAACAAGCAGGCAGGCAAGCAAGTGTGTAGCTCTCTTCTGCTTTCCAGATTGATGGTTCTTTCTAGAAAAACCAAGCCAAACACCAGCAGAGCAGCAGCAGCAGCGAGAGAGATGAGCCACTTTACTCGGCAAGTCGTCATCGCTCATCGTTATTATTTATATCGTCTCCTTCTTTGAAAATCATATATGCGCTTAAATAACATGTCGTTGTAGTAGTAGCTGTTCTGCTGTGCAAATGCCGTGTGTGCACCTACAAACCATCATCATCATCATCAGAGAAGAATAACAACCTTGCCTTTCTTTGCCGTTAGCCTTTCCTGCTCATGTTAGTACTCTGTGTGCCCATTAAAAAAACTCATTCATAACTCGTAGCGTAATATATCATGATTAGCAGCAGCAGTAATAATAAATAAATGTCTGATAGACTAATATTGTTACATTTTTATGTCGGTACGCATATTATATTATATAAAGTAATCTTTTGTAACTAAAAAAACATTACTCACTCGTAAGGATCGATACACACAAAAATGTATTTCGATTATATTATCCGAGTTAGTATGCTCATTAAACAAAAAGCCTTTTACATTTGCAACATCCTGATTTGCGTTCTTGTTAAAGCTTTAACGTCAAAGTAATCTTTCGCAGCAGCGCAGCAGTAGTAGCAGTACAAGACCAGGTTAAAAATACATACGTTTTCTTATCAATTTTGCAATTTTGCAAAACAAATGACGACACTGTGGAATATTTGTCATAGTTGTCATAGTAGTACAGTAGTAGTCAAGATTAAAGGGTAAAGTCAACTTGTGTGATTGCAATCTACATCTACATGTAATAGTAGCGATCTTTATACGCTGCCGGTGTGGTGGTCATGATATTTACTTGATATATGTACTACTATTTATGTCTAACAAGAGCAGTGTTTAGTAATTTTTTTAGATGTTCTTAGGTACTTTATCATCCTCATCATCAGTAAACGCACACGCACAACAAATTCAGCCCGTGTTAGTAACTTTACTACAGATTGTCATGCAATTCTTGTTTGTAAATTTTTTAGATGTTCTTAGGTACTTTATCATCCTCATCATCAGTAAACGCACACGCACAACAAATTCAGCCCGTGTTAGTAACTTTACTACAGATTGTCATGCAATTCTTGTTTGTAGTTAGCCTGAACTGCAAACCTTCTTGATTCAAGGAATGCTTGCTTGGAGCAGTGGAAAAAAATCTGTCTTTTTTCGCTTTATTTGCCATTTGCATTACTGGGAATAAACGTAGCACAGGAAGGAGAACCGTTCGTACGTCTGATGATAAACGTACGCATCATCGTCTATCTGGTTTTCTAGAGAAAATGAAAAAAAAAAGTTTATAAACTTCTTTTTACGCGAAAGGTTACCAATTATGATCTGCCATTTGCCTGTATATAAAAAAAATGTGGTAAAGGTGGTATGGTGGTGGTAGGTGAACAGAAAACAGAGAGATATGCTAAGTAGTATATACCCACATAATATGTAGGTAGGTAGATGTGTGCATTGGCTGTGTGTTATGCCTCTTGTCAAATATGCACATATGAAACCAATTATGAGTCATCAGCGTTTTTTCCCATGTACCCATACGTGTTCGTTCACAGTCAACTTTACATGTTTGTTACCAAAGATAACAACAACTGTCGACTCGACCAGCAGCAGCAGAACACTGTGTTGCTGGCCATTGTACAAGTACCACTGCCTTTTTCTCTATTTTTTTTAGAGGAAAACGTTACATTACTTCTCTGTCTACAGATTATTTGTCCACTTTTGCGATTTGGATGATGGAGCGATGCCATGATGTATGTATGGCTATTGCAAGTGTGCACATAAAACACTGAAAAAAACTGCATGTCTGTTTAAAATAGAAAGACGCCGAGATATGCCAACACGCGCACACTTGTAATATTAGTGTAGTACAGACAGCTCAATGTTTGGTTTTTAACTAACTAACTATTATTAATAAATAATTAATTTACATAAAAAACATGCATGTTCTTCGGTTAAGTAGTGGGATAACTCTTACGTGTTTACGGACTTGTCAAGTTTTTTTAAATAATGCAGTGCATTGCTATATTGCTTGACATCTCGGCTCTCGTGTCATGTTCGTAAATAAACCTAATCTAGTTAACATGCGGCATATATAATAATAAATTACAACTTTATATGATTTTATTTTACTACATTTTTTGTTCCGCCTCCTTCCTTCTTCCCACACAGTATACAGTAGTAATGTGGATGGGATCGTCTAAAATGGAAAAAAGTACTATAAGATGTTTTTGTATCACAATCCATTATTTTATTTTATTATTATTAGCTATATAGGAAAGTATGCACTTATTTTCATTTTCCTTTTCCTTCCCATTCAACTGGACTAACTTAAAGCGTGCAGACAAGTCGTTTAGAAAGTAACTGCGACTACTAATATGTTTGCCTGTTGAACGGATCATTGTAATATGCTTTAAGTCTGGCCGACCAGACGGACGCTGATGCAAACGCATTCATTCTTGGCATTTAAAATAATTTATTGAACGCTATAATATATTATTATTCGTATTCATAATTGCCATTAAACACAAACTATGGATTTGGTATAAACTGAAAAGCTGATGTCTGGATAAGTAAAAGAAAAAGGCGGGCGTGCACTAGAAAAATTTGTACTGCCAAAAATTAGGTGTTGTTCAATAATAGGTATGTACACACTACGCCGCAATTTCACAGAAAAGCTGCGTCGTTCCTTATCAGTCTTATCGATTGCGTCTAAACTTATCCCAGCGGGTTGCTATTATGATCTGATCAAGTAAACTAAAACAAAGAAAGCTGTTCTGCTGCTTTCATACATACACAACAATTACAGTTTAAAAAGAAAAGGCCGCATGCATCCCATAATCCCATTATTCCTGTAAATTTCTGTAACAAGATATCCGTCAAAAGTCAAATCTGCCAAGAAGCAACACACCAACAAGTATATTAATCCCTACGTGTACGTTCTTCTACGTAGTAACAAAAGCCCAAAATAGCAGACCCATTTCATTTACTTCATCAAATCTACGTCATTTTAAATCTCCATTTTTTTGCGTTTGTTCGCATGTAGCTTTAGTTCGTTGTCTTTTCAACATTATCTTATCATTAGGAAGAAGGAAGAAGAAGCGTCCATTCTGTTGTACCTTATCCGATACTGTGTCCGAATGTCGTTCCAGACTTTGATACTTTGTATTGTTGCCAAATGGGTATAATGCTACCGTTCATCAAGACAAGGGGTAAGAGGGTGGGTGCCTCAAATATTTTCATGTCGTGATTGATGAACGTTCCCGTAAAAAAGCCTCTGTATGCTCGTATACGTCGTGCAAAGATAACGAAGAACTAAAAGCGAAACGTAGAGCTCAGCGTAACTTGTTGTTGCTTTGGTTGGTTATGTCAGAAGAAGTTTTTTTTGGGTTTGGGTCTCCCTTTTTTTGCAGCAGTGTATATGGTGGATATATGTAGTATTATCCACTTGACTTTGATCACTGACTGAATATTTGCTGGCTTTGGCTTTGCTGTTCTGTCGTTTTTTGGTACCACGTGAACTTGCTGACTCACAGCTGCACAAGTTGAATGATCAATGGAAAACGCTCAGTTTTGTTGTGAACGCAGGGAAAACAGGAGCTGTGAACAACTTGTAGTCGTCAGTCTCACTAAACTGTTCATTATTATCTCTGCATTTTATTTTAATTATTTATCAGCTTGTGTGTGAATATCAACAATTTGGATTGTTCATGGAGACAGAAAATTAAAAAAAAGTGATTTTGTAGTGTACGAGTGGACCGCACATATTTAATAACTTGCTTTATATATATGTGCGTGGAGAAAACTTAACAACTTACATGCCTGTACAAAGGTAACTGGATAAAGTTGAAAGTGAAGGAAAGTTGACGGAAGTCGTCGAAAGGAATCTGATTTTGTTTGAGGTAAAAATAACATCCGAATTTTTAAAAATAGTTAGCCAAGCAGTTAATTGCGAATGGTTTTGATTTGGTTAAACGTCTTGGGTATGCGTTGATTTGATTGCTGGTTAAAAAAATAATTGGTTGGTTGATGTGCTCAATAATTAATAACAAACATGGTGAAAGGCATGTATATACTTTTTGACAAACAAATAGTATTATTGTCCAGATTATGTAGATTATGCATGCCTTTACTCGTATTTTTAGTGTAATTTTTTGCATTTTTAAAATTTTTTTTGAGCACATGATAATTTAACTCTTTGTTCTTGCGTATTCTTGTGAACGTGCTTGTCGTCGTTTTCTAAATTTAAAATGTGAGTGAAGAAATAATTTAAATAGAACCTTAAAACAAACGATACAATTCTTTTTATTGATACAATGCTTCCCTCTGAGTGCTAGTGTTGATGGGCAAATTGTTTACATATTATTTGGATTTTACATTATAGAGGAATACGCTAAACGGTTGACTCGATCTTGACTCTTTTCTTTTTGCTTCTGATAGGACCTAATTAAAGTTACGTGTGTTTTTATTCGGTTGGCTGGTCTTTGTATCTAGTTACGTTTTTATGTGTACCAGTTTAGTATCGGTGCGCGATTATTATAAAAAGCATGAATGAAATATTATTGCTCTGCGCTGCTCTGCAAATCTTCAATGCACTCGATTAAGCACTGACTTGTGTATGAAAAGTTGGCACATAAAAGTTATATGTCAAATTAGCCTTTTGTTAAGAAGTATTTATTATTGACCAACAAGATGCAAAAAGGTAGATTTTACTATGCAAATTATTAGTTAGCTTACTGTTGTGACTTGTGTTGTAATTGTAAAATCATTGTGTGGATAGGTAGATAAGAAAGTACAGTCTAAAGGGAAATTAATTATTTTTTTTCATTTGGATTATTGGAAAAACGTCTGAACTTTTTAGTGCTACTGTGCTACTATTATTACTAATTTTTTTTTATTATGCACAATTTATAATTGCTCTTAATCTTGTTAATTATGGTCTGGCGCTTTTTAAAGTTCAGCACAGTTTGTGAGATATTGCAGCCAGTTGCAGTGCAGTGGCGTTGTTTTTTTTTAAACAGAAACATTTAATTCAATTCAATACTTCCCCTTATTATTATTATTGCTGCATAATTCTGATGGATTGGCACTTGGCTAGTGTCTTTGTTACAATGCAATACACACAACAATAACATGGGGTTGATTCAGCAGCGTTATGATTGTTTTTTTTATGATGAGCAGTTAGCAAGCAGCTATACATAATATGTGTATACAGGCAATACCGAGAAGGTGCAGTCAGGGTGGGCATTCTTACATGTTAAAATGATTTTGGCCATGATTATATGGACTATGGATAAAAGAATATGATAAAACTATGTTTAATGGAAAAACCATGAGCTTTCTCAAACTACCCCATTTTTTACCTGAGACTCGGCGCCAGTTATAAACAAGCTAAACATAAAGGTTCAATAACACATAAGCTACAAGGAGAGAAGCTTATAGTAGCTTACAGTCGTGTTTTATCATCAAAAACTACCAATTATTGACATTTTTCTCATTCACTTTAAGAAAAACAAACTGTTTTTTACAGAAAACTATCTAATTAGCAACATGCTTGGTTTATCGGAGCATTGGATTGCTAATTTTCACCAGATTGCTTCATTTTTTAATTTTACATGTTTTTTCCATATTCCATTTTACCAAAACACAATCTTTTATCCATGTTTATACAAGTTTTAAACATGGATAAATACGTTTGTCCGTATTTGCATGATCCCACCCTGCCCAATATCCTTTTTTCCATTCACGCTATCTTGTCTCAAAAAATACCTCATGTCCCCATCCACACGACAAAGTGCAAAATATGGGGTCAATCGCCACAATTTTTTAAAAACATCAGAAAACCAGTTATAGAGCAAATTTAATACATTGCAATAATATAAATTATGCCATGCAACTGATGCTTTTCATGTGACAAAGCAATGGAAAAAATACAAAATTCTTTCCGTTTATGTTCATTTTAATATTAGTGTCTTGTATTAGTAACTAGATTACAAAGCCCGCCACCAGATGGCGGGCAGCTAGAAATTTTGTAACTGACTTTAGATTTATTAAAACAGAGGCATCTGCTAATTCAAACGAATTACCCAGGGCAAACGACGTGGACGTTCCTCTGTATGTTGCCCCACCTCCACCACACAGGCATCATTGGTTGAATACTTTTAAATTCAATTTATTAGTAATTATTTTATGCTGATTTAATCGCGAAAAATTTCCTTATAAACAACATTTCGCGTGTTAACTTTTTCTGAATCTTTCACCAATTTTCCTTGTTCGTTAGTGTCAATCGCTTTAACTTTCACATTTCAAACCTTCTCACTCTAGAAAAGGCAACATAAAGTTGTCCATGTCCAAAAACTGGTTCAGGCAAATAAATTCCAACACGGTCCAAAGTCTGACCTTGTGATTTGTTGATTCTCATGGCAAATGCAATTTTCACTGGGAATTGCCTTCTTTTCATTTTAAAAGGTAAGTCGATTTCAGATGGAGATATATCAATTCTCGGTATTAGTACTTTGTTTCCCTTGGAAGATCCTGTTAAAACTTCTGCCTCTATCAAATAACGCTTCAACCCAGTCACAAACAATCCTGTTCCCTTGCACAATCCCCTCCTCGTATTAAAATTTTTTCATAACATAATAACACATCCTATTTTTAACTTTAATCTATGCAAAGGCATTCCAGATAAAATAATCAAATTAAGAAACTCAGTAGAAAAATGCTCTAAGTCACCTTCGTTTACTACTGAGTCATTACTGCAATAGGTGTATTTTTCACCCTCAATTAACTTCAATATTTCGTCATTAATTTCATCAACGGTTTTGCTCTTTGGACACAAAATAGCTCTTTTTGACATTGCCTTCACATTTTGTACTGAAATTGATGTTCCATATATTTCCTAGACAATAGAATCGGTACACAACATACGTTCTGGAATTTCAACTAAATCCTCACCAAGGCCTTCATTACATTCTATATCTCAGTTACCCAACTTCAACAACCATTCGCTATATTCTGGATCTTCAGATCTCATATTATTAATCAACGTAATTTCTCTGACATTTTCCCAGGCTATGCACTGTTTAATGCTTCCCTGTACAATTGCTGCTCTTAGAGCATGTGGAATTATTGCCAGGTTTTGTCTAAACTCCCCTCCTAATAAAATAACCTTTCCCCCAAATGGCAATTCGTTTTTCATTAAGTCTATTAAAAATCTGTGAATCGCATCTATAGCATGGCAACTATCAAGATGACAGTTTAATTATATCAGCTTCTCGTGAAGAAAAATTAACTTTGCACGTCGTCGCCTCGGTTATCGGGACACCGAGTCTAAATAATGAATTGAAAGTTCGTCCACCTTTCAATAAATTTGCAGCTATTCCTGTTGAAGCAGTAGCAAAAACTATCTGCCCTTTTCCTCTCAAATAATGCAAAAGAGTCCTGTAAAAATAGGTTTTCCCTCTCCCCCCTGGTCCGTCTACAAAGAAAAATCTGTTTTCGTTTCCCTCAGTGTCGCTTATAGCATTAACAATTGAGTCAAATGCAAATCTTTGAATTTCATTTAATGTAACCATCATTTTCTCGGCTTCTCTCTTTTCTTCGTCTTCGATATAAATTTCTGAGAATATATCAGGAATGTCGCGAGAAGGCTCAGGTAAACCGATCATGGCTAAAGTCATTCTCAATAATTTCAACGTTTCTTTTAAATCTTTCAATGCGTAACCTTCACAGTCCCGCCAATCGCCTACACCTTTATGTGTCGCCGATTGCAAATGTCTTCTGTAAAATCTTTCAAATTATTTTACCAAAGTTGTTTTGGATTCAATGGAGAACAATATCCACAAATATACGCAATGCATCATCTAATGCCTTCTGCCATATTTCGTCATCTAATAAAAGTCCTCTTGCTCGTGCTGAGTCTCTGAATGTTTCATAGATAATTCCATCCACCGTACGGAAGTCAGTAAAGCTTGTTGCAGCTTTCACATGTAGTAGTAAAAGCCGTAAGTAAAATCTTTCAAAGTCTTTAGGACTAACTGTCTACATTCTTCCAATTTTATTAAATAACGCTCTCGAATTTTCCACTTTCTGTCTTTTTTTATCCATGTATAGTGCAAAGGAACTTCCCAATAATAGTACTGATGAGCATCTATATCTGTTTTGTTTAGTTCAAACCAACCTGTCAGTGTAGTAAATCTCGATTGCGCATTCAAAATTTGTTCCTTAACCACGTTCGCTATATTTTTCTCCGCTATTTGTCCATCTCTCCCTATATCTTCGTCTATGTTGGCGTCGAAAACAATATATTGTTCTCCAGGCAAATGCACTGCAAGACGCTCTACGGAATGAGATTGAGCGTGCATACTGTGTCCAAATCATCTCCAAGCTGCCTCTGGAGTACTTACATATCGCGAGTTTATGTGTTCTTTTATCTTATCTTTGTCAAAAGCATTTGAATCAGTAAGTTTAACGTTTGCGCAGTTATGGCCTTTGTATACGTATTTAAACAGATATTTCACACTTTGAGTTGATGCGCAAACTTCTACATTTATATGGCAATTGTATTTTAAAAGCAAACAAGGGTTGTATGGGACAATCCACCTATTATCGATAATCTTTCCCCGAACCAAAGTTTCTGTACCTGGACGTCTTCTATACAGAGCATATTGATCCTTAATATTTTCATTGCTCAAAGTTTTGTCTTGAAAATCTTTTGGAAACCTTTTTAGGCATTTTTCATCATTCATACATGGACTTGCCAATCCTTTTACTGCTGTTCCTAGTTCTTTTCCTTGCTTCTCAGCTTCTGTTGCTAAATAATCCTGTAACCCTTTAAGAGTATCCCCTCGCCATTCCTTTTGATTGTTTCGTATGTAATTCAAACGATTGCCTTCCATTTTTACACAAGCATCAACAAAGTTTTGTTGTGTCAACTTTTCACCATTTAAAAGCGGGTTAAATGTATCTCGAATGGACAGTATATAAGAATAGTAATCCATCTGAATTATTCGTGTTCTGGCTCGAGCACCAGAAGTTGTTCTGATTAGTTCAGTTCCTCATCCTTGGTCACCAAATGGAAACAAAAGTGGGTACACCATTGCGTCGAGATTTTCGTTTAAAATTCCAATTCTACGCATACCTTTATTAGGATCATCTGCTGACACTCTTGCGTGAATCATAATATCCCTATTAAAGGGTGGAAGTCCATCCTTGTTACTAAAAACAACTGCAACTTCATTCGCTGTTGAACAATTGTATCTTTGTTGATCATTTGATCTGTGTTTTACTATTACCATAGCTACCTCTTCAACTTCTACACCTTTATCTCGGGCTTCATAAATTGATTCCCGTTCTATTTCATGCATCATTTTAAATGCTTGTGTAAAAGGATTATGTTTATCCATAAAATCTGCAAAACTTCAGAGTCAATATTTTCATTTGCTTAGTGTCTCTTCTTTGTTTGTTTGTT
>JAHZMT010003979.1:0-11060 GCA_027743785.1 Sinhomidia bicolor
TAACTGACCTATATACTTATCTGCTACATTTTGTACAAAACCCCTTATCTTTTGCTTTCAGCAGTGGATTCCCAAAACATTTGTGTAGCGTGAGTGCGACCTATTTACCGCGTACTTTCTGATGCCCCAAAGCTGCATAAATGATAAAGTAATGAAATATGTGTGAATACACCGTATTTTAGCTTATTTATAACTGTATTCTTATCAGCATATAAATATCCAAAATATCCAACAAAAAATAGTGTAAACAGCAAAGGAGGGGAGCTGGGAGAACAAAATAATCTTTTAGTGTTGTTGCCAATAAATACGTTGTTATTCGATATGACATGACATGAGAATGAAACGTAAACGACACAACGTGTATGGCTCTTGTATTATTTTTATGCTTTTATTTTTTTCAGAAAAGGAGAAGCTTATGTTGCCTCGCAAAATGTTTGCAGGGCGGTTATCAGCAAATGAGCATGTGATTCTACCAAAACATAAATGTAAGCAGTTATCGGTAGATTTCATCATAAAAATACACGCCAGTAGCAAACAGGATGGCAATGATATCGATAGCGGCCAGCAGCAGTAGCAGTTCACTGGAACATCATTCCAAACAATACAAATATTTGTTATGAGAGGCGCGTATAGAAAATCAATAGAAACGGCTCATCCCACTCTCGCCTGTTTACTTTCTCTTTCTGTTCAACTTTTACCAAGTCTGCTTTCCTTTTGTCGTTTTCGTTTAGCAACCTATTCGTCAGCATCTTTTTTTTATCTTATCTTATCTGCCATTCTATTACATAGTTTCACTCCAAAGCTTATACGGCAAAAATGTGCCAGAAAAGATTTTAAAAATTTTACATTTGGGACGATGACGGCGGCAAAAAACTAAGCCATTGTACTTGGGCTCATCCTGTGAACTACTTTGTGCAACTTGCTTGCTGACAACAATCCTGAATGATGCCTGCAATATGTTACGCCAATTGATGTGAATATTACCACGAAAAAAATGAAATATGCTATTGGAGAATATATTACATAAGCTAACAAAAGGTAGAGTCCTTATCTAGCATAAACACTCTATTTGGGAAACCAACTCACTAAAACAGCAAGGATGAGCAGAATTTTCATTGGTTATGCGGTCAACAACACATCGTATTGCCATTCATCATTGTACTCATAAATTAACGAAAAGATCTCAATAAGCAGAAAGGAAAGTTCATCCAAATATATGGATTTGGCCATACGGTTGATTTTTTGATTTAAAAATATGAAGTTATAATTAATGGCAGTCGAATTTGGAATTGAAGGAGTTGTTTTCTATCAGTTTGTTTATCATATGCACGCATAAATGATCATACAATAAATAGGTGAAGCGTAAATTAAAACACAATACTAATGATGCCGGACAGAGTATCTCAAGAATGAAGGGAAAACAAAAGCTGAAATTATATATTTTATCAAAAGGCACACACTCTCAGTGCTTTATGTAGTCACGGTATGCACACATTCTACAAAAAAATGTAGTTTAGTTTAAGCACAGCATATAAAACTATTGGATAGGGCTATTCATTTTGACATTATTAATAGTAGAGACACGCGCTTAAAAAAAAATTTTTGAAAGGAATTTGTAACGTGGGAGCAAAAGTAAAGCTCCTCTGTATTTATTCCAAATGGGTATTTATAAAGAGGCCATTCTCTTTCTCTCACTCCCCACTTTTCTCTCAACCATTTCAACAATTTTCCAACTCATTCTTCTCACCACGAAATTATAAAGACGGAGAAATGAAATGAGTGAGCCGACCTGCTCTCGTCTTTTTGCTCTTTCTTTTTGCCTTTTTAATTAATAATGCTTTTATCATGCATTATTATTATTATTATTTTATGTTGTGTCTTAGTGGGGATCCCACAGCAGTTTTCCTTTCATTCATTACAAAAGCCTTATCATTATAGTTATCATAACAGAATAATGATCATGGCAACCACTAATCTCAGTTAATAATAACGAATCTTCCCCCTGCAGCATCGCATCGTAAACCCTACGCTATATGGAAGCTTTACCAACATTTCAGCAAGCTTTATTTATTTCTTATTTTCCTAAAGTCCTGCCTCTCTATCTTTCAACACAAAAATACACTATTATATTAGTATTGACTTGCTATTGAGTATTTCACATTTCTAATTATGAAAGCAAATATTAAATTTCTCATATTACAATAATTTCAAAGCAGTCCACATTGTACACACACATACAATGTATGTATGTAGATCTGACAAAGGTCTGTGTTGAATTCATTGGAATTCTCCTTTCATCTTCTCTGTTTTCTGAACTTTAACAAGCAGCAAGCTCAAAAGCAGCTTTCCGCCTATGTATTTGGCTTATGAAAGGGGTGTAGGTTTTGAAGCCCTCTGTGTTCTTTTCAATATTTTAACGAGCCCATTATCCATGTCTAACATTAAAGGGGAAGAAAGCAAGCTGCAGATTTTCCGGTATAGAGCTTTCAAAGAATAAAGCAGCCTACTCTTCTCGGAACTATCCTATTTTATGATTATTAATTACATGGAGTCTTCCAGTTTAGTATTCAACACAGAATGCGAAAACAAAAGTATGGAACGTGACATGTTTCTGAAATGACAAACATCTGTACAAAAACTGAAATCAAAGTTGTCTTTTATACATTATCATATTCTACGTCTTGCTAACGACAGCACATTCAGTGTAAAAAATGACGGAAGAAATGTTTTTACTTCTGACAAATTTGAAGTCACAATATGTCTACAAATTTTTTTAGTTAAATGGCATAACAGCAGCAGTAGACAACAGCGTAAAAGAAAGAAAACCAAAGCTGATATTGCCTTCAAGCTCATCCACCAGTCTTTCGGGCTGCAAACCAGCACTCTCACTCAACCCACCAATAGTCTTGACAGCAAGACAATTCCTGTTTTCATACAACATCAATCTTTTCTTGGACGCTGACAATGCTTTTAATTATGTGACGCGTTTCCAGAATTGTTCTTCCCGCTTACATTGGTCCTTCTCAGAATTAAAGAGAACATTCAATACTCCCAAAGCAAGCGAGTGACAGTCAGTGCTATTTTATAATTTATATATAGAGCTGCGTAGGCTCATAAATTAAAAGCAGAGAACTATATGCGTTTATGCCACGTCTACGTAGTTGCCCACTCGGAAACCGGAAGTAGCATTCAGACAGAGAATGTCTACAGCAACGGGAAAATAGTGAAAGCGAATTCCCAGCGGAAAAATTCAAGATTCGGTTTTACCGCTATACATACATGCATGTATCTTTGCATTCTTCAGTCAGTCAGATTAACTATAGTGTATCTTCAAGTGGTCATTCCAGCCAAAACTTTCCATTACTTTTTGCTGTTCTGTAGTATCTATTTCCTTCATTTTCAAAAAAATTCCATCTCCATTTCCTACTTCCTCTTCACAATATCTGCTATTTCCGCTCCAGCGTATTTTGTGCGCTTGCATGGTTTACTATAGAAATCTATCTCCGTCTCAGAAAACCTATTCGTATGCAAGAGACCATAACGACCTTGTTAAAAGTAGGAAATAATGAAGTAGGGACATATATGGCTTGCAAATACACTGCCAACCCAGCATTCCATCCTTTTCTCTCTCTCGATGTTATCGTATATAATAAACTGCCATGTCAGAAAGTAGTAGATTCGAGCGGAAACCGGAATGAATTTGACGGCTGGAAATGGTCAGTTGCGGTCACTCACGCATAAAAACGAAAACTAATCTTCCAAAAATTTCATTTTATGCAGCGAGAGCTTTTCATNCGGAATGAATTTGACGGCTGGAAATGGTCAGTTGCGGTCACTCACGCATAAAAACGAAAACTAATCTTCCAAAAATTTCATTTTATGCAGCGAGAGCTTTTCATTTTTTTTCAAATAATATAATTCCATTACAAAAGATATTTACATGTCCACAGGCAAGTACAAGTACATGTATCATATCAACAATTTTTACACGTATGAATGTACAGACGATTTATTTGCCGTTTGCGGAACAGGCAGTTTTCAGTTGGATTATTTTATTTGACATCAACAAATTGAAATAGAATTTCATTACGTTCTAACCCCTTAAGTTACAAACGAGTAATATTGCTTTTGTAATGCAGCCATCATTTTGATTTCAGACGCATGTTAAATAAAGGGAAAAACTATTATTTTTGAAATTGCTACAATATTCGAAAAAATTGGAGCTGGGCCAGGTATTTGTGTACATTCATGGCCTTTCTGGCATCATGAAATCGTTTGGAAGCACTATAAAATGATGTTCAAAAACTTTTTGCATGTAAATCAACAATATAGGTAGTTTGTTAACTGTGCTTTAAGATACAATTGGGCATGCATCAAATCTAGTTTCCATAGTTTAGCAGTAAACATGAATTTGAGTAAAGTACACAGTTGAAAACGCATCTCAAAAAATGGAGCAAGTTTTATATGACGCAAAATAGTAATGCATCAAATCTAGTTTCCATAGTTTAGCAGTAAACATGAATTTGAGTAAAGTACACAGTTGAAAACGCATCTCAAAAAATGGAGCAAGTTTTATATGACGCGCAGTAGTTTGTCGTCCTTGACAGAATACGTTTTGCCTCTGAAACCTGCACGAAATGAATTTTCATTTTATCGATAAACTTTTATGCAAGTTTTTGTAAATCGTTTTCTAAATGCTTTCTTCGCGTTGAATATAGTATGGAAGTTCAGTAATCACAAGTGTACTAGCCTACGGCTGCAATTTACAAAAGTTGTTGTCAACCTCCGAAAATGTATTTTTATCGTCAAAATAGTCGAAAATCCTCACTTTTACCGACAAAGTTTTACTGTCATGTTGCAATTCAGATAATTTGAATCTAGCTAGCAAATACGCATCGATTTTCTACAGAAAATTGCAACAAAAGCATTCTATATTAAGCATATCCCGTTGGATGCATTCCACTAATAAAATAGTAGCAAAATTTTTATTTGGTTGACATTTGGCTTTAAGAAAATGTTGCAGAAAGGAGGTTTCAGTACTTCGCAACAATTAACCATCTCACATAGTTTGGTTTAAACTTATTATACCTTATATCAATATTTACATTGAAGGTTCCAACAATCCAGGAAGAAACGCGTAAGCAATCTGATTGGCACAAGCATTTGCCTTGATTATATTTATCGTACTCAATGTTCTAAGTTGAAAAAAACGTTTTAGCTTCATTTCCGTAGCTTGTAAGTTCAATTTTACTCCCGAAAGTCCCTATAATATTAATAATAATAATAAATACTAGTTATGCCTGTCCGTAATACGCATAAAAATGTTAACTCAACTCATTTTAACTCAATCTCATTTCACAACAGTTTTTCTATCTCTCCTTTTTACTGTAATATGCTTATCCAAGTTGTTGTACTGCAGATTGTTGTTGGAAATGTTGTTCTAACGATATATTCTCTTTCTTCTGTCATTACATGGAAGAATTTCATACCCACGCGATATAAAGACGGGAAAATTCTTCTTCTATCCGTTCCACCTTTGTACTTTTTCAAATGTGTGAACAGAAAATGAAATGGTGCGAGCATTGAAGACATGTAGACAAACATTAGCCTAGCACACATTTTAAGTACTGCTACAGAAATGCTCCGCTACAATTTTATTATCGTACAAGGGAGTTATTAACTTTACTACAAGTGAAGTACAAAGCAGAGAAAATATCGTGCAATAACTAACTCGCTTCCAAATCAGAACATTAAAAAAATTTACCCATTCAGTACAATTGTGCAGTTAAAAATGCACGGAAATGAAAAAAGAAACAAACGGATTAGCAAGTTGAGATGAGAGAAAGGCATCTAAAAAATTTGTACGGAGTTTTTGTTTTAGTAAAAGAGATAAATGCAAACAATGAAGTTAACAAAGATAAAATATGCATCAACAAAAACAAATGCGATGAAAATGTGTTTGTACTTTCGGTTTATATGCGATTTAAAATGTTTAAAGCTGTTTAATGTTAACTGTTTAGAGTGGAAACTATGTTGCTAATAAAATCCCAGATTTTTTTTATTACAGCAAAGTTTTTAATTTTTGTTTGGGAGAATTACTAAAACCCACACAGATGCTCTACACATTCACACCTTCGTCTACGTTTCACGCTAGGTACAATTGTAACATTAGGCATACGTCAAAAAACCAGCATTTTGTAATATGAACGTAATCTTAAAATATTATACCTACTATTCTACTAATCCAATGTCACCCAAAATACACTAACTGGTTGTGGGTATGACGTGTTGTTTTCAGTAATACCCAACATTTTTCAATGATAGGCCAACAGTCATGTAGGCCTTCAATCTCTTCTAATCTTTTACCCATAAAATGATAAAATGAAAATAAAATAAATTTTTACGCGCATTCTAACGAAAATACTATAGAAAGTCAGATTTCCAATTTCCAGCTCTTTCCTTTTTACTTCTTATAAAATACAAAGCTGATAACGGAATAGCAAATACTGTGTAAGTTCATAAAAATCATATTGCTTAATCGTAGATTTATATGCGCCATGTATGATTCAAAGCTTTAGTAAAAAGCTGGAATGATTGTGCAACAAATACAAAGTCGTGTGCTGTTAAGCCAGCTTACAAGTTTGTTAGTACATACAACACACCAGGGAATCTTATCTACGTACAGCAGTAAGCAAATATTGATTTTTAGCTGTCATCAGTATCCTCATCCTATGCAGCAGAAACAGCATAATCGATCGACCTGAAACAATAAAATGGGCTGAATGAGACATGTAAGTAAATACTCACAATTACTCTGCATAAAAGCATCTTTTCACTGACTGTCCACATAGTACAATCGTGAGTTGCCTTATATTGCTTTCTACTTAACTTGTACTTTTTTCTGAATCTTTCTTGTTACATACATCAGTAAGCAGAGTTTGCTACAGGCAGAGAGTTTGAATACAGAAAAACAACACATTTTTATGTTTTTTGTCAATCTTACTTTAGGCTATTCCGACAACAAAACAAGACGCTCCCAAAGAAATTCATGCATGTGTTTTGAAAACCAATTGCGTACTTTGAAGAAAAGGCGTATATGCATGAGCGCTTCCTCTGTGTAGCATGTATCCATTCTTTCTACATCTTTTCCCGAGGGACTCAGTTCTCTGAATTTTTGCTTCCAGCGGCTAGACACTTCATATTACGACTTCATGTTCAAGAGGATGAGCACACTTTTAAAAATAACGATGGTGACCAAAGAAAAAGAAGTTTAGTAAAATATTAAATTTTTAACAAAAATGTTACTGCTAAAACCCATGCAGTTGGTCTCTACTATTTTTATGAGAACATTTCAACGGCTACCGTTTTAACGGGTGAATCTCACTGATTGGAAGATTAACAAAAGATTGCTTAAATCCATGCTACTCATTACCAGAAAATAATCTCTAATTTATTACTTGTAATAAAAAATGCCTTCCCTCAAACCTTTCCCATCCAGCTGTGCCCTTGAGAATAGGCACTTGAGAAAACCCATTTAGCTACTCCACAACACTTTTACACACCATCTTCAGCCAACTCTCACTGCTTTCTCCAAGATAAAAAAGTAGTGGAAAAGCATCATCCTTTCTGACAACAGTAGAGAATAAAATATCAAAAAAATAATAGCGACAATACTCTCACACAAAAATGTGCCACCGTATGACTATATGTTTATATCTATCCAAGAAAGAATGCTATCTAGTTGGAAAAGTTTATTGTTTGTAAGCCGAGGGATTCTTTTCCTTCCAAAATGTGAGATTTTTTTTCTTTCCAGTCAAAATTCTTTCATTCGACACCATATTAACTTCAGAGTCCACAATCAGAATTTATACGTTCTTTCCGGTCTCTTTGTACTTATGTACTTGTAATCATTTTATTACTTTATAAAGAAAGGAATAGAAAATTGTACGAGAAATGGCAAGTTTCATTACAAAATTTACTGCTCAGTCTAGTCGAAATCTCTTTGTATATGACCATCACTGCTTTTTCAAATCTCAACAATTATGAAAGCATGGCATGGCCGGTTTAGGCCCATTAGTCAAGAAACACTTTACCCGGTAAGGTTTCCGGGTTCACACTTTCACCAAAGGTTATTTTGCCCGGAGGGTAAAATGTTCTCGGGGTTAAGGGCCGGTAACAAGACATAACATATATTTATGTACCTAAACCATGCATGTTCATACTCACACAAATTTAGTCATTAGAAGGGAATGAACCCATTTTTATGTTCGGTGAAAGCTCAATGCACATATATGTACTTCATGGTATAATATATTTTATGACCAAAAGCTCTAGCATTTTTTGAATACCTGCCACAAAACTGGCAAAAAATATTTAGGATGCTAAGCTTGCAATAAAAATACTATGGTAGTACCGTCATAAACCGAGAAAAGCTCATAGTGTCAACTTGGAATGTCTCCATCAGATCGTAGTATATTATTGCACAAATTTTGTTTTGTGGTCCGACTTATTAAGGCAGTATAATGTAATTACACTATTATCAAACTCATTGGCACATTGTTGTTTTTTCTTTATTCAATATCTATGCCATTCTACCGTTGTGGCAATAAAAGCAATCAAAAGTCAAGTGAGTATAGACTTAGCAAGCTGAACCCCACCAAAAATTGTATTTTCGTGTAGAGCACTTCATTTTTTTCCATTAGTACTCTGTAAGAATCATTTTATTCACAAGTAATCTACTTCAACAACAAGGCCATTCGCCATTGTTTTTCCTTTTTATTCTGCGACGGAGAATAAACTCCTTCAAGTACTTTAACCTTTCAAGTAGAGACTAGAAAAAGGCTCGACAATGTTATATTGAATAGCATCCGCACCATAAAGTGAATTTCTGTACATTTATCTTTAGTTTTCTCGAAAATAGTTTGATTCTACATTATAATATAATTATACATCTGCTGTTATTTATTTATTTAAGTAGTATCATACTGTTTAACTTACTGCACTTCTCCTTCGTAATGTCTGTTGCCTTGTTTTGTTAAACATACAAGACAACCGAAACCACCAAAAAGTAAAAAAGATACTGATATGTGCTTTACTGAACTGTATTGCAATACGTTTGCATTCTGCATCCGAATGCTAAACCTTTACATTCCATTTTTTAAAAATCGATGAGCATCTCATTGCCAACTGCCGGAAGTAGACTTTGCTGTACAGCTGTAGAAAAAAGCAAACAAGTATATTACATGTTACATGAAGCATAAGGGTAGACAAACGAGAACAACAGAGATGCGATAGTGGGAGTGTTGGGAGAAAATTTTATGAACTTGCTTGCATACATACTGCTTTTGTCTGGAAAGCAAGAGTGGGGGAGAAGAGGAAGCAAAAGCATTGAGGATGTTCAAACAACAAATTTTAAAAGTGTGGAAACGAACAGAAGAAGGGGAACAATGTTTAGAACAAGATGCTCAGTAAGTGTAACAGATATGGAACCCTTTTGTGTATAAAAATAAATTTGTACACCAGCAGATACAACTGAAAGATATGGCGAATGAAAAGGGAAAAAAAGGAGTTTTCTTTTGAAGCAAATTTGTATTATTTCCACTACTGCGTTACTTTCAGTTTATTTATCTATACCAATTCTCCCACGCACTTTTGTTGTTATGCGAGTGGGAAATGGAGTCTATACATACGCAGAATTTCTCGCTGTTCACAAACGCAACAAAATAATATTACTTTATCCTCTTGCTTTCACCATTGCAATTTTTCATAACCAAGTGTGCATATTTTAAATTATTCCAACACTTCAGCTTCTACAAATCTCCAGGGTCTTTAATCATTTATTATTATGAAGTATTTGTTCACTTTGTCAAAAGTAGAAGACCGCTTATTCGGATAAAAATACATGAAAATAGTTTCCATTAATATTAACATAAAGAATAGTTTTACATCGTTTACCAAAATAAAACCACACCACCGTCATACTTGAGCTTTCTGGATCTGAATATGTTTTTACTGCGCAATGCAAGGATGCAAGTGGGCACTCGCCACTCACTGAAATTGGTACGGTGAAAATACTTGCCACTTAAGAATACTTAAAAACGAACTCTGCTCCAAAATCATTTGTAATTTGCTCCTAATTACTGAAACCCTTTTTGCAGAATAATCAAATTATTTATTTATATTTGATGAAAGTTAAATTAGCAGAAACAGACACTATTAATAAACACATAACGAACGTATTCAATTTTACGCTATTCCATTAAGCTATCAAAGTCGTCCAAGCATGCAAATATCAGCTATATTGTATACCCTACGGTTAGTTGTCAGTTCTCTTTCACGAGAATTTAATAAGCCCAAATCTACAGATGCGACAGCAGCGAAAAAAGACAAATAGAATGAGGGTTGTTATTTCGCTCCTGCTGTTGTTGTTTCTTGCATACCACCCTCCCCAGTACACAGTCAACATGGTTGTAAATTATATTTTTCCCTAGTCTTTAAATTAAAATTAACTATTAGATTTCAGTAACCATGGACTGTTCAAGAGTACGTGATTCCATGAACGATATGAATTTGAAACTTGGTCGTACAACATATGCATGCTTAACGTATGCTTTTTTCGATCACACTTGGTTTCTCAAAAGTTATTATACGTAATGGGCTATTTTAAAAAATCTTGTGAAAACAGTGAGAAGTATAATATTGAAATAATTTTCGAAAAAGAAAGCAAAGATAGCAACTATGTTGCGTAAATTATGTAGTAATATCCAGAGTTGTTTTTGTTGCCATTATTCTAATTTACATTTAGACGAAAGTCTTTCCACTTGAAATGAAAACCACGTCACGTGAAGGAAAAAAATCAAAATAAGACTAGTATACAATATACAGCAATAGGGACAACGTGCCAGAAAACGAATCTTGCTTAACTTGCTTCTTTTTTCTCTCTCGCCTGCGTCAACTCTTTCTTGAAGAAAATGTACCAGATTACTTTCTAGTTATATAATCTTCGCTCTTCCCGTCAAAATCACCTTCATCACTGCATTCATTGATGCACAAAACTCCAG
>JAHZMT010003980.1:0-12368 GCA_027743785.1 Sinhomidia bicolor
GAACTATAATTTCCGGAGTAAAAACTTATTTTCCTCATTTCATTCTTTACTAATAGCGAAATTGAATATTTTTGTTTTATGCAGTTCTTCAAACATGGCATGCGTACGGTAAGTTTTATTATCCTAAAAAGTAGAATGCATATTTCTAACCAATTTTCTATAAATCTTTCTTTTCGTAATTAATTATAATTGCTTTGAACTTTTTTGAAGACTTCTTGTAGATTTAGAATATATGTATATATATATCTATATGACGTACCTGGCATGGACGTTTCCCAAAAGCTTCGCTTTCCCCCGTATCGTGAACCTGCATAAAAACGTGATTGTGACCTGCTTTGAATCGATCTTGGGCTAGAGGATCGCAACACAACGCGTGATGTCAAATCTGTAAATTACAATATATACTTATAATACGATTCTGCAACATTTTGTATTACAACCGGTATGGTAGTATATTCTGACAATTACTTTTAAAGTTTCTATACTAAAATATGATGATTTTTTTGATATTTTAAACTGCTTTTGGTTTACACATAAATCTTGCAAAAAGGTTTTTTTTGAAGTTGGAACCGGTTCATTTTGAGAAAGGTACTACATAACGTTTTTTTGCATTGGTGGCAGGAAACATGATAAAAAGAATTTACCACAGTGGATGGATCGCATATGATGAGCTAAATAATAATAACAAATGGCACTACTAAAGCCACGAGTAAGTTACTATTATTATGTCTTCCTGTTGTGTTCTACCTATGACATGTATTCACGTATATAGCATATTATACACACCTATTTGCTCAATTTATATCCACCAATCTATTCTAGCCCCCTTAATGTCAACTTTGTCTTCTGAAGTGGGTAAATGAACCATAATCTTATTCAATTGGGAAAACAACGAAGCGCCATGATGATGATAATAATGCGTTAAAGAGCAGGGATGCTTATGGTTTATGCGGTACTGGTGATGATGATATGGCGGTTTACAACCTCACAATTGCCTACTGAATCACGTCTCTGCTTTATTATATGGTATATCCATTCTATCTCACAGCCGTCACACCATTTTATGTTGCTCTCTTTTTTCTCTCTCCCAAGATCAAATTTCATGAGCAGTGAGCAATTGTCTTTCATTACTCAAAAAAAGAAAGTATAAACTGTACGCTACTGCGCTGGTGTGTGTTAGTCCATATAGTTTGTATTGTAAAGAAATCACTGGAAAATCTACTCCTACGTCTTACACTTTTATATGTGGGTAATAAAAAAAAGTGAAAGCACATATTTTGTAGTTTGTCAGGATGGTTTAGAGAGACAACCTATTTTTTTCATGTGTGCATTTATATCTCGTGTCATCATCATCACTGACTAACTTTTATTTTCAAAATTGCTTTTTCGTATTTTCCTTTTTAAACTGCACCTCCGTAGTTGGCTGATAGTTTTCCCTTTTCGCCATAAAAAAACTGTTTTCAACTGTGTACTGTTGGTCATAGCAGCACGCTAACCCACGTAAGCAAACAAGTATGTATTCAAAACCCATTATTGAGTCATTTATCCTATAATGAATGCAACAACTTGTTTCCTAAAACTACACTGCTTCAAGTCCATCAAAATCTACTTTCGAGTGCCACTTCTCCATCATGTCCAGATTTCTACTGTTTTACTCAATGTTCACATTTTCCAGCAAGAGACAAGCTTTTCATAATATGCTAATTGATTGGACTTGAAAGGGTGGTAAAATGGCATTTTAGTAAAGGTTGTCTTGTATAAGTTTAGTACTATTATATGCTGGCTATTGATTGAAAGGGTTCGGGTTGCGTGGGCGGTACTGCATGTATTAGGGTTTTCCATAGAACAATAAAAAAAATGCCTTCTTCACCTTTTCCATCTGAAAATATTTTTTTTTGGCTTGGCTTCACGTGTTCATGATTTCATATTCCATGTACAATTCTGCTTTCTATAAAGATTTATCTAATTATACGGCTGTGATACCTAATATAATATATGTATATGTAACCAGTGGATTGCAAAAAGTCATAATGAATGCAAACAAAATCAATATTATTGTAATTATTTGCTTTCAATCTTTCCTCTGGTTTAACAACAAAAATAATTAAGGATTTTGTTGATACAGATGCTAATTTCCACAATACCTTATATTTCTCTTGTTTTCATTTCCCAAAAATCGGTATAATGCGTGGCACAAAAAAACAGTTTGAGGCAAGCCCCACAGAGTAAAAAAGTAGAAATGCGCGGGAGTATAGGGAAAATGGATTGTTGTCTTTTCATCAAAGCCATGTCAATCTGACTATAATGCCGAGCGTTGCAAAGAAAAGCATGCAAATGGGAGTTGGCGTGATCGCAGAAAGATAATCGTTGGTAACGGTCCGTTACTTGGAATGAGTGTAATGGTAAGAACGAAAAGCACTGCTGAAAAAGAAGTAGTATTTTCTACTGAGATTGGACTCTTCCGAGAGTAGATAAAATAAATATATATATACTCCTTGTACATGTAGCCTCTACCAATATGCAAAAACGAATGCATGCATAAACTGAAATGGTTTGGTGAGTGGGTGAGTATAAAGAAATTAAGTTGGTAGTAAAAGCCACTTTAGATGCTATTACAAGATCAAAAGTCAAGTAAAGGAAACAATTTAGCCTCTCGAAACTATAATATCATATCAAACCAGGAAGGGTTTTTTTCTGTTGCTTTCACTGGTGCATCATCTCATCTGACCCATAACACTATTCCCAATTGCAACATTTATAATAGTAGTCATATCAGAAAGTTCGTTCTGGAAGTCGCGTGTGAAAAGAACACTTGCTATTCTACTAATTCTACTGCCCTAAGCCACTTTGAATCATGTACTCTCAAATAATAATAATAATAATAATAAAGTAATATTATGAACGCTTTTTAGTATGTTCTAAATTTGTTTTCAATGCACACATTCTTTCTCGTGTGAAATGATGACAATGTTGATGATATACATTTTTTTGCTCAAGGTTCTTCGCTTTACATCATTATTTTCTCATGTAGCCTGAAGGCATTTTTCTATTGATTTGATTTTTTTGAAAGTACAAGTAGTAGTAGTAGTAGTAGAACTTGCTAACAACAGTAATTGATCATTTAGTAGACAAATAGCTTACCGTATGATGGTAATCTCTTTCCATATCTGGGTCCAATATAAATACTGCTGACTGATAAAAGAAGCGCAAATGAAAGAAGTCCGAGAAGCATGAGCTTAACGAGGGTAATTGTGCTGAAACCCAACATTTTAAAGCCCGATATGTTGACCAACTTTCACCAACAGAGTCCCTGTTCTAAAATAAATAAATATATAAATATAGCGATTACTCGGCTTGTTTAACAATGACTGTTTGCGTAACGGTGCGATTTGGTTCATCCTGGCAAACAATAAACAAACATGTAGTAGCAGCGGCTTCTTGCTCTAGATTTCAAAATTCTTTTACAAGTAGCTAGGTTTACAAGCTTTACAAGTTGTTATTGTAGAAATAATAACATGTAATTTTTAATGATACTTTTTAATGGTAAAATGTACAAAGTTTACAACGGGGTCAATAGTTTAAAAAAATTCTTTTACAAGTAGCTCAGGTTTACAAGCTTTGCAAGTGGTTATTGTAGAAATAATAACATGTAATTTTTAATGATACTTTTTAATGGTAAAATGTACAAAGTTTACAACGGGGTCAATAGTTTAAAAATTTTTATTTATAATTTCATTATTTTTGGACGCTTTGCAAAATGCAACAAGTGAACAAAATGAATATTAGAAATTTATGTTGCATGAACATATTCAAGTCGTTGATTTACATTTGATAAATGGTTATTACGTCATTTAATAATAATGCAGAATAAAAGTATAGTCCAAGTTATATTTTAAATGCTTACCTTTTGTTGATTGAATATCTAACTGCGATGCAGTTTATGAAATAGCAAAATATCTTTCTTTGCTAAGCCAATTGTTTCAATTTAGTTCAGTAATTAAAATGTAACGCACTACACAATCTTATAGCTTCTCAGTTTATAATTAGCTTCACTTTCCTCTTTTCCCAGTTTACGGTATTTTGCCAAATTTTGGAAATCAAAAAAAGAAACGTGTGTCTAGAAACTTTTTATAAAAATATATTGTATTTTTGAAAAAAAAGTCTTCCAGTAAATTGATTCCACACGAGATCAGTATAAAAATCTCTTTCACCTTAGTTTGTACCACCTTGCCCCACTGTGTATATCAAATTCTTGCTGGCTTCTTGAAGCAAAAGTGCAACTTGTTGGCTTTGGTTTAGTTTTCGATCGTTTTAATGTATACTTTTTTGTATTGCTTGCAACTCTCCTAGACTTTGGTTCCTTCCGCAGTCCAGTCACATTCAGAGTGGTGAAAGTGAATATGCAAAGAGTAAGCATTTATACCAAAAAATTCTGTCGAGTTCTGTGTAGCAAGAGGGAGGTGTAGAGAGCAGGGAAGGAAAAGGGAGAGAAAATTACATTGATGTGAGATGTGATGGTGGCGGTGGTGGGTGATACTTGCTGTGAGTTATGTTAACGGTGTGGTGATACGGTTATAGCGGTTTCAAATACCGCTTTTAGTCCATGTCTGCATCCATATAACGTATGTAGCGTATCATACAACCAACCAACCAAAAGGTTTTACCAGTTGATCACGATGCTGTTGATAACATACTAATATGACGTATTGCTATACAGTAGTAAGGTATATTATGACGTAATTGTCTCAACTTACGACAATGGTTTTATTGGCATTATGACTAATTGTTCCTATAATTAATTTTTATGTTGCCTCTTATGTACCTAGTTGAGTTTTTAAATTTCAATATTTTCTACTTTACCCCACACACAAATATAATCTTATCTGTCTCGTGTACGCGTACAAGCTGGAAAAACTTGTCGATGGCGAGATATATATGTATATAGGTAGTTATGCGGTAAAGGTAAAATATATACAAACGTACATAAAATGTCCCATTGTGACTGATTTACTATTTGCTCCCACAGCTTTCCGGATTTTCTATTAACACTTTCTATACAGTTTTATAAAAGTAAGAACGCATAGGTAAAAGGAGAAAATACAGGAAGAAAATTATCACAATAAAAGGCAAGTAACCTTTCTCTTCCACTTTATTTTAGCATTACATGATATAGCGGGAACGAGGAAGAATACGCAACAAAAACTTGGCAGAAAGAAGTAAGCTTTTTGTTTAAATTCACAACCTGTAGCGGCAAAGACAAACGGAACCAACTACGTGCAATATATATACATACATATGTACATATATATAACAACATGATTTGGATGATAGAAAGCAAATAAGTTGCCCCCGCAAAAGAAAATAAGCCAAAGTATTGGATAAGTGTATTTTTTTATTTTCAGAATAAAATCCTGTTTTCTTTCTTTTTTTTGCTCTATTTTTTCCCTCTTGTGGAGTCTTTTTTATGCCACCGACAATGTATGTCCATCCAAAAATATCCAATAAAATGTATGTGTGTGCGTTTGTGTGTATCATTACTTGACGCATGAAAGCTCTTTCTTTTTCTGATATGTTCTCGGAGGATTATATTATATTAGATAGTTCAGCTTTCTGCTGACTGCCTGCGTAAATTATAATACACGTATATTAAGGCCAGAGAAAGATCATTGCCTTAAAAAATGTGGTCGTCGTCTTTAGAAGCAAAATCACTTGAGCGTATACCACAGATATTTTGTTGATGGTCAAATCGTCAAGATAAACAGCTATAATATTAGCGTCATACTTTTTTTTGCCCTGTACATACTTCCGTGTAGTTTCTTTGAAAGATGGACAAGTCAATAAAAATATAAGAAGAAACTGAAGAAATAAATGACAAAAGGAAAATGTATCGCTTTGTTCTTCCATAGCCAGCTTACGTTTTTCGCTTATTCCGCCCTTTAATCGGATAACGAGTAAAATAAGTAGGCTTGTAGGATTTTTTGTATGTAATTTCCGCATGGAGGGAAATATTGTAAATAATTGTGCTAATTTCGAAGCATCTTAACGTAGCTTCACTACTATCAATTTTTATTCCGGCAACTAATGCATGTACAGGGAGTTTCATGAATATCGCAAAAAGTGCAGTTCGATGAAAGTATCTGATCTTTGTTGCAATGTACTAATAATAATAAATGATGTATTTTTAAAAATGTCTGACATTTAGTATTGAACAGTCAGCATAGCATACATATAGGATTGCGGTTACTCAGAAAAGGCAGTGCACTGGATACTGTAATCAGAGCAAGCACAAAAAGTTATATTTCTTCCAAGAACCTTTATAATTTGATTTGTCCACATCAAACAAAGGGAAAAAGGTACAGAAACGGGGGAGCAGCCCATTTTAATTTGCGTACTACAACTACAACTCATATAAAAACATAACCTAGAATAGTTGCAAGAGACCCTTTTGTACAGTATTACATTAGGTTACAGTAAAAGGTAGCAACATGGATATATATGAAATTTCTTTCGTGGAACAATATTTAACGTCATATATCACACATATTTCTAGGGAGAAGGCTGGGCGGGACGGCAATTTCCATGCTACTCATTTTACTCAAACTGTGTGTGTGTGTCTGTAAAAGTGGGCAAAACCAAGAATATCGTCCTCGTGTAGCAAAAAGTCGTGCAGTATGAACATTTTATTGTTTTCAAAATTTATATTAATATTTTAATCATGTATGCCCGTGCTCATTCACACAAGTATATTATGTGCAAGTGAAGGTGTCAAATGTAGGAGGCAATGAAGCAGCATAAATGCAATCACAGTACGAATCTTTATAATACAATAATCATATAATGGAATGTAGAGTCTGCGAGAAAAGTAGGTGTGCGATGATGGTATCGTTGAAAGGAGAACAGTGCGTTAGTAGGTGTATATCTACATAATATCTGTATGTGTAACTCTTGGCATAAATACTTCCACGGAGTGCTTACAGCACAGCAGGGAAAGTAACTTGAAATTCGAAATTATTTCCGTAGTGTGATTGTGCATTTCCTCGAAATAATATTTTATGTAGCTTTCTTCATTGGGCTTCTTCATTGGTATGTATGTGTCTCTGCACGCAAACTTATACAGTTCGCGGCCGTCTCTATGTTGTCATACTTTACATTGTATAGCATTCTAGGTATGTGAATTGAAATGTAAGTTTTGTTTAGTCAGAATCAGACTTTTGTACATGGTCATGTCATCGCAGGTTAGGATTTCCGAGCAAAAGTTAAGTTTTCACTCAGTCATTTCTGGCCCGGAAGAGATTATACTTAAACGAATATCTCTCTGACGAATTTCCCTTGCGTATAGTTTTGCTGTGCGCTACATATATATATACGTACTCTCAATTAGAAAAATAGGCGATATGAGCTAGTTATAATATAGGTGCCTATTATAACGAGATTTTGCAGAGAAGCAGTGAAAGTAATACGAGGTAATGAGGTAAATGTTTTCCGAGAAATATTCCCGTAGCCTGTTTGGGCAAGCAATTGAGTAGATAAGATGCAATTACGAAGCAATTCGGGTAAAATCAACAGAGATAAAGAGCCGAAAGTAAGTAGGCATCGGGTATATATATACTATTATTGTCCATTGTAGTCTTGTAGTTTGTACTACAAACATGAGTAATGTTTGTTCATCCTCTAATCAGGAAGAAGTTTATATAAGCTCTAATTATGCCTTTGTCAGCACGTCACATCTCTGTTGTGTGGGTCTCTTCGTACGTTGCAGACTTTACTTTACTGATTTGATTTCGAGCAATGTATTTTTCTTTGCTCTTTTTATTACGACTACCAAATTCCTGATTAACCGACGAACATGGCTTGTTCAGCTGCCACAACACAACACAGTTGTATCGTACGTACAACTTGTACACGTGCGTATTATACGTACGTTCGCGATACCCGCAATTCCTCTATGTTTAGATTGATCAAACAATGACATCGGCACAATAAAACATAAATTCTTTTAGTTTCTTTTGGGGTTTTATTTGCGTTTCTTTTAATATAATATTGGCGTAAGCTCGTATGAATTGTCAATAAGAAGAAAAGTTTTTAGCAAAAAACGTTTACTACAAACTCATAGTATTCATCATGGCAAATAATTATTCTCATCGGTATAACGAGAAAGGTTCTTTATGTTGTTGGCTTTTTCTTTTTTCTTAGCTTAAAGATCATGTCCCAAAAATAAGCAAGTGACGGAAGCAAGCAAGCAAAAGTTAACTTTTATTCTTTTTCAATTTAATTTTCACTTTTTTACTTAAACTTACTTGTACAGGTATGGAATAGATAAGTAGAACTCAGGCAGTACGTACATGTATATCATGTCATAATATTCAACGCGCAAAGAGTTTGATAAAAAAGACAACTCGAAATTTTCTTTTATTTTCTTTCCATTTTCATTACTTCCACTAATCTAATTCGTATGCATAAGAAGTATACTAAAGTCAACTAAAGTGGACTACTTTTGTGTAGGAAGAAAGAAGGGAATGATACATGACGATGAAGCAAAACAAAAGTGTCAAAACATAAATATTCTGAATTTTTCTAGTTCCTATACAAGCTATTAAGTGGCAAAACCTGTATAGTCGATTTTGTGATGCATGTATGTCCGTCCATCCAAGAGATACATACATTCATACCTTCAAAACGATTTTCAATTTTCAAATTCTGTTTCAAAAATGTACTACGGGTAAAAAAGAAGCTTCATATTATTGCTATTTTAAAACATCAATAGCAAGTCGTGTCCATTTCAATTTTTGATATTGTAGCAGGAATACAATGTATGTGACATTGTCACTTTTGTATGCTGTTTGCTTGCGTGTTTATTTTATTATTTTCGTTCATATGTTCAATTTTACTTTCAATTTGCATAGTGAATACCTAACATAACATTAGACTTTACAAGAGCGATAAAGTATGCGTATATGCATTCAAGGTATCCATCCATCTGTTAACATCACACTTTGTACTGCGTTGACAAAGAGCGCAAAAGCATTCAGCATTTTTAATTTTAAAATAGACCTTCTCAAAGTGATAAGATACCACTTTATAATGCTTTGTATGATTAATATAACACCACTGTACTGTGCTCTTCCCAAAACATTACATTTGTTAGAGCAAATTATTATTCCAAACACAAAAAGCACTAAATGTGGACGGACACGGATCTAACCGCCTGTTTTAACAGGACAAACAAATGAGTATAAATTGTTTAAGAACATCTCATGTTTATTTTATACGGAAAGTGAAAGTACTTGGGTATTTATAATTTTAGAAGCGAGAAGGACAGAATAGCTTGTATCAGAATATGTACTGAAAATGCCTAAAAAAAGATGTCCGTTTTGTCAAAACTCGTGTACGAAAGGAGCAAAGTTTTATGAATTTAATGTTTTCACTTTTCACATGTTGGAAAATATTCTTTTGAAACGGATGAGTGACAGACGAACAAATAGAAGAGAAAAGGAAATCCACTTCGAGTTTTGGGTTTAAAGTTTTACTTTTTAAAATGGATATATGAATATGAAAGCGTACCTTCTTTTTCTCTCTCGTTGTGTGTGTGTGTGTAAAGAAGGAAGACACGAAATCATCACTTTCCTCATTCATTTCTTGTCCCTTTGAACTTTTCTTCGCCTTTCTTCAGCAATCTTCTTTGCGTGCCTTCATCCTTGCACTGACGTTGAAAGAACCAGCAGCATACCTCTTGTGGAAGATTTGCTTATGTGTACGGTTGCTTACATACGTACACATGAAACCTTGTGTAACATTGGCTGGAAGAGCATAATCATCATAAAATAAACAAATGTGCTATTTACTGTTTGAATTTTAAAAAGGCTGCTACGAAATCGTGTGCATACTATACAATACATATTATATCTTTAATTTCCAAAAGTTTATCATTTGACGTCGATTTTTATACGTATGTAGTAGCTCTTATACTGCACATAATGGAAAACTCTCAACGTTATTTTTATTTTCATCATTTCTCAAATGCTTTGTAAAAATTTCATGTGTGTTTTCTGTTATCAACTTTAAAAAACTTGAATACAAATGAGAGTAGCTACTTATGAGTACTATTTTAGCATTATACAGTCTTTTTCTTTGGAAGCAAAATAAATCTTGAATACTGGGTTCCGAGCTCAACTATGTAGGTATAAATTTAGGAACTGCAGTCGCTTTTTTTCACAAAAATTGTCAATAGTGTATCAATAGTATATCTACTTATAGAAGATATTTGTCTTTCCTAAAAGGTTAATGAATAGAAACAATTGAAATTGTGAAAATTTTCCTGATATTTAACCTAAATTTCTATTTTTACAATAAATACGTTCTTTCATCATTTTAAAAAGAGTACTTAGATGGGTATAAAAAACCAAATTGTATTGAACTGAAGCATGCCGTAACTCATAACATAATATTTTTGATAGCATATCAGCGCATATGCATTTATGTATATTCTGTTAGAAATAAACCAACAATAAAAATATACTCAAAAGCGAATCAGGATCAGACATGTAAAAATAGAGTAGTATAACAACTTTGTATGTAGATCTCTAGTTACTGGAAATTATCACGTCCCATTACAATATAAAATTCTTAAACTCATAGATGAAATCATAAAAAATATTCTCAAAGCACTCGGCTGTTTCATGTTCATCAAATAAAAATACAATTAGGTATTCAAAATTGAAGATTGCCTTCGTTCGTAATGCAACGTTTTGGCACTTTGCTACCTGTGCTGTTTCACGCGTCAATAACTTTAAGCATTTTTGTTTTATTGCAGTTTGTTGATACTCTTTGCCCAAAAAGCGCATTCCTATTCGCCATTCCCATCGCACTAACACTGTTTACTGTGAACACGCATTTATTTCCTTTTTTTGCATCAAAAGTAGGAAGAAGACGAAAAGAGGAAGGAAATGCAAAAGAGGGCGACAATTTTTTTTCTTAAACGAATACATGAGAGGAATAGTGCTTTTTAGTCACGCTTCATTAGTTTATACAGCTTTGATATCATTTATTGCTAAAAAAAATCTTATTATCGTCATCTAAAACTTTAAAGTTCTAAATCACTCATGCAAGGAGCAAGGTGTGAGATCAAAATTAAAATGTGTTGCGCACAAGTGCACAGCTCTATGCGATCATATGGCTCTCTACTCATTTGAGTTTATCTTTTTTAAAAACCCTTTTGATACAACAGCCAAATCTACTCCAGTGTAAAATGTCCAAAATTCGAAAAGCACCAATTTATATCGGACGACACGATATTATAATCTGTAAAGAATCTTCTAGTAAAACTATTTCACGCAGGATAACTGTTGTAATAGCTCACGCATCAATTTGTGAGCTTTTAAAATCAGTAAGGAAAATGGCTATATACATTTTGGCGAAGAAAAACATCAAGTAATAATAAATATATGGATCACTTTATTTGTGCTAGTAAAAATGTAGGAGGAATGCATACGGGGAAGAGTAAGAGATATCAAACACAAGTCTCGTGGAGGTGCACACTATATTTTTTTAGCAAATTGTGTAACCAGATACAATGTATTAAGGAAGTTAAACAAAACTAATATACAAAACATGTATGTGTAAAGGTGGAAGGTCAAACTATAAGGCCCTATCCATATTGTCCTTCGTCGCTACATTATTATTATTATTATTCCACAAGCTTAAGATATGAATAACTTTTCTTCAGTTTATTGACTAGTTCTGATAATATTCTTCTGTGGGTGGGTTTGAAACATAAAATTATCATAATGATAATATACGGAAAAGCAAACCTGCTAGTAAACTACCACCCAAGCATGGCTATATTTATAAAGAAAATTGATATGTATATATTCTATTTAATTCTGTACAGAGTCAAAAGTTTTTTTTAAAAAAATAAATGTTGCTCTTGTGACTTTTAAAGACTTATTTTGAATAAGATTTTGAGTATGGTTGAATTATAGATAACAGCAAAAAATTTGGTGTACTTTTGTCCCACGGATGAGACTTGGTACTAGTGGGAGACTTTACGATCGAAAAAAATACATGCCGCAAAGGTACTTTCTTTCGTTTTTACTTCAACAACACCATAGAGCATTATATTCTCACCAGATACAAAACCCATGTTGCTTGTCTGTGCTGCTGCTGTGTGCTAAGCCGCTTGTTTTCATGAAATGCTTTTATAAAAGCTTAGAACAATCTAATAAACTTTCTCTTTCTTTCTCCTTATCCTCCTGTTGCTTATTTGCCTTGCTTCCGGTTTCCAGACTGAGAGTAAATATGAAGAAGAAGGAATGAAGAGAGAGAGAGAGAGAGAGGCATGAATGAAAGTAAAAAAAATAGCGTTTTCAACG
>JAHZMT010003981.1:0-11830 GCA_027743785.1 Sinhomidia bicolor
AAAGCACATACCTAATATAATAAATTTTTACAGAGAAATTGCATCCAAGCTGTCCTCCAATTTGGGATGGGCTTCTGTGCTGGGGACCCACACCAGCGGGTACAATGGGATCGTCAAAATGCCCCTCCATTAAAGGATCGGATATTACCAGTAAGTTTGTAATGTAATTTTCGGTAGTTGTCTACTGTTTAGTTGTCTTTTCTGAACATTTGAGAATGTGTTCAACACAACACATGAAGATGACGTGTTTACTTGTTAGAATAGAGAAATGTGCATGAGGACATGAGTTTTGCAAAATTATCGTCTGAGAAAAGCTGTTTTACGAGAAAATTTATATAAAACTTTTGTGTAGTACATGTAAGGCCAGCACAATAATTAAACTTTCACTAATTTGCTGCTGTTATGTTGGTCACCGGTTAGTTTGTGAAGATTTGCGTGTAGGTGACTTATGGCATGGAGTGGTGGTAAGGTAACTCCAGTAACTTGTCTGCATTCTGCACATCCTACCTTAAATTTTCTTTTTTGAGAGTCGCAAGAGACCAATAAATATGTCATTCCGATTTTCTCAGTAATTTTGTTGTTTTCCTTCAACTTGTTTTCTGAACTTTGTGTTGTAATGTTTTATGGAAAAAGGGAAATCCTACTAAACAACAACGTGTGTGTATTCTAGAATCCGCATTCCGTGTGTGCAGTCTATTTGGAGAGTGGCTGGATAGAGAAGGTGTTCCAAGTCCCACTGGCTGGACAAATTATACTCCCTGTCTGACTCCGGAAATTCGAGAAATCATGACAAGACTAGGATCCAACGACGATGCTCAGGTAAATTAATGATGTGTTTCATCAAATGTCAACCAATATGTTGAATTTTATATTGACTGTGGCATGGCGGTTTGAATGTGCGAGTGCGACCTAATTGTAAAGTGGGCGTCCATGTGGCTTCATTCAAAAAGAATGTACACAAATAGCGTAGGTGTATCGTTCATTTCAAAGACTACAGACATTTTAAGAAAATGAACCGTGACTTGACCATGACTACCTGACCATGAATCCACAAGGGTAAACTAGTGCACGCAAAAGGTTAAATGTTTTTGATTCGATTCCGCTTCTAAAAGTAAATTTTGGTTGAACTCTAAATACCCTCGACGCTGATGCAGGGACGGAAGTATTATTATTATTATCGCACAGATAATAATATTTTAAGCGTGTACAAAATGCACATTTTATTTATTTCTTTAATATTCTTCGATAGCTAATGATATTGTAAATAACTTCTGTGTACTTGTTTTATTTTGCATGCTAAACGTTATCAATTAGTAGTAACCTACACGTTTGTACATACGTATTATTATTTTATTACAAACAAAGATCAAAAGTTTAGACAAATATATTTCTAGGTCGCCACAGTTGAAGTCTTTTGTCCTCTAAAAAAAAGTAAGCTACAAGAATAAAGGGGCGCTCGCGAAAGCGTAAACAAGGATACAAACAAACTAGACAACTCTGCAACAATCTTTCTATCTTCAGTTTTGCTTGATCCAGGCTCAGGTTACATTTTTTATTCTTTTTATTTTATTTTGAAGTACACAGAACAGTATGTGTTTTTTCACTCCTCTTCCATGTTGCTGCAATCTCTGGAGTGCTTATGGACCATCATCATCTATCGAGGCTTCTATCAGGGCTAGTTTCAAATTTCAATTTGCTCAAATCCGTGTATCTATAGAAATTACAAAGCGTATCGTTTAGAATTTGAATACATGCTGATTTTGTTCGTGCGAGAAAATGTATTTGCAAACTTTTGTGCTTCACATCACATTGATGGCCAAATGTTTCCTCTATAGCAAAAAAGGGCGTGTTATTCTCAAGCATTTCTCTGTAACTGTTATAACGAGGAGGAAAAATTCATGTTCGATTTGAATGGGATGCAGTTAATACTGATTTCATCATCATTGTTTGTTTATGGACTTTAAGTTTGAAAGTGGTTTTCTGAAAACGTTATCATTTCCTTTAGATTAACACTAAGACTTCTATTTCATTCTTAGAGAGACGGATTCGAGGTTTATTTAGAAAAATCTTCTTTATTTAAATTGTCTAAATGCTTCCAAAAATTTATTCATGTTTGAATTTCATTTTATGTAAAAACCTTGTGAAGGCTAACAAATGTTGTATAATAATAATAATACCTAGTTGTAGGTAGACNCTTCCAAAAATTTATTCATGTTTGAATTTCATTTTATGTAAAAACCTTGTGAAGGCTAACAAATGTTGTATAATAATAATAATACCTAGTTGTAGGTAGACCAATTTCACGTTATTTTTTAAAATTCAGTTATCATAAAAGCTCGAATCGAATCATCAAACTGAAAAACTGGTTATGCGTGGGCTGGGACAAATTAATGCTTCATTTTAGATTTCTATGGAATGATTTAAATACAATGATGTCTTATATGTATTTCTTCTAAAACGTCAAGGAAAATGACAAATGAGACCGATGAGACAGTGATCAATTTGCATAATCAATCATACAAGTTGTCATGCATGCGAAGCGTAAAGTCAAAATATTAAGAAAAGCATGAAGAACTACTGCCTATTAGAGATAGGCATTTACATTTTTTGGCTAAGTTGGCTTGACAGGTCGGTTGACTTTTGGAAAGAATAGTCATAAAAACAAGACAAAGTGTACAGAAAGATGAAAATCTAAAATAAATAGGTAGTTGTGAAGATGAAAAGCTATGGACGGTATTAATATTTTATTAGGTTTTACAAATACATACTATTATGATAACTGCGTAATATCAACTTTTAGGAAATTGGCACATGTTCTATTTCAATGAGAACATGCCCATGTAAATATTTTACAAACTTTTGGGAAAAATTGGCAAACAGATTAATATTTTCCTTAGGTATCATTATAGTTTAAAAACATTTTGCAATCACTGATTTGTTAAAGGTTATAAAACGTACTTTCACCGCAAATTTATTTTATGTATACTCAGAGTTACAAACTTCATACATGTATTGCTTAGCAACATGGTTCAAAGACAATGGAAATGGCAAAATCTTATGAACGAGTCAGCAATGGTTGGAAATGCTGAAACTTTTTTTGCGATTTATTATTCTCTTGGATGTGTAGGATGTACGTCCTTTTATTGCACCATAAAATAGCTATTTTCTTCTACAAGGAAATATGATGATGAGCATCATCATAAAATGATATAATAAATGGGAGAAAAAATTATAAATGTATGCTGAGGCAAAGTTTACGTAACAAAATGTACCAAAATTACTAAAAATAAATAAAATTGACGATTAAATCCAATCTACAAACGTCAGACCAATTACTGCAATATTCTTATTTTTAACTTTTTTCGCTTTACGCATGTGTTTGCATTGCTACATATATCGTTAAAAATTATGCAAAGAAACAAAATCTGTGTTTTTTCAGAAATATAAATGTCAAGTATTAAAAAACATGTCCAATTGTTTTTACTCGTTTATTTACTCTTGTAAAGGACATAAAAGCCTTAAAAAGGTTAAAGAAACTAGGCAACTTACTCCAAATAATAATAAAGCTAATACGGATAATGGTACCATCAACTTGGAGTTTTGTCGGGAAAAAAGCGATAAAATGGGACTTTTACTCCAATTGTTTTTTAAGACTTTTTATATATTTTTTATGCTGGCTGGTGGACGATAAAAAATATTGTAGCAATTACAAGACGAAGAAGAGAAAGTTAGAGGACCATTCTACATGTATGGTTCAATGTGGTTTTATTTCCAAAAAAAGTAAAATTGTACTGGTTCAGACATATAATTTACCTAAGCTGACATAATGACAGACAAATAAAACATGCCACGATAGACCAATGAAACAAAATAGTATTTCTAGTACGGGTTCCTCCACTGGCAATCGCTTATGCAATGAAATCACTAATGACTTCTTTGGAAGAAAGTTAAACTTTGTGTAGTTTTTGCTGCGGGTATTCAACAATTTTATTCTGCTAACAAGATACATTATTCAATTTTCCTCCATCTTTTCCATCTCTCTCTCTCTCTCTGATGTATTATTTTCACAAGTTTGCAATTTCCTTTATGGTGACATAATCAAGTGACGGCTATTTCTGTGTTCTTTTTTTATATTCAACCATCATGACGACCACAGAGCAAGTTAAACATCGCCGCAAATACAAGAATACTGGAATTTGTTTGTCTCACCATGTCTCTTGCTGCACTTCTTCTTTCCCTTTCGATATTCTACTATTTTAGGTAAGTTGACAAATTTTATCAAATTGTATGCTTGTGTCTGTATAAATGTGTCTATCTATTGTATTTTGATCAGCCTTTCTGAAAGCCTGCATTTAAACTATATTTGAATTTATTATTTATAAATAATTGTTTGTACCTATTTAACATGTTTTGACGTTATAGTTCTCTCATTTCATGATGAGTAATTATTATCTCATGTAACAATCTTATTTATTGTTACTTTCTATTAATGAGCAAAATGAAATTCATGAAACAGTAGAAGCTTTCATATTATAAACCAAATGAAAGCGAAATCCAGCTCTCGATCTTCAGTTGAAAACAAGCTGACCACCCGTTGCCTTGCTTTCTCTTGGTTTACCCATGAATCCATATGAAATTGTTCAATTCGGCGAGTGCAACTCTCGAAATCTATTTCCACTTCATGTCGTCCTCCTCACAATTGTCCTCCACTTGTTGAGCTGCATTGCATTGCCGAAGAGAGCTTTCACGTTTTACATAATGCTCATTTCATTTCACACTTCACGTCTCTTTTGTCTTGTCTCCTAGCATATTTCACATGTTGGAGAACGTGTGTGCAAAAGTGATAAATCTACTGAATAAATTCGCCCTTTTCAAAAGTTTTTTTTTGTCAGTTTTCTCCTTCTCTCATTATTAGTTCCCTTACCAACAACTTTTTAATATCCTATCATCGTCAGCTTAGGGAACATTACTCTCTCTTATATTTAACTTGATGATGAGCTAGACTACTAGACCTTGCTCTTTCTTTTCATTTCTTTTCATTTCTTTTCATTTCTTTGCATTTCATTTTTCGTGCCTGTGCTGTGGTCTAATTTCCCTTGCTGATGATTTATTATAGTAATTTTTTTAGTAAACGACCTATAGTATATCATTATATGTACATGTATGCATATACATGTTATGTACACTACAATGTGCATACCTGCACCTATACAAGACAGCGTTTTGATTGCCGCTTTAATAAGATATAAAGCAACACAACTCAAGTCATCTAAAAAATCAGCCTACAGAATGCTTAAAAAGTGCATTAGTGTCAGGAAAAACCTTATTAGATGAACTGTTGTAAAGCAACTTTTTTTTACGTTTTCCAACAATTGCCAACTTTATTAATGCTTTCTATTATCCCTTAAGAAAGAAATAATATACTATTTTCATGCAAATGGTTTGTTACAATATTTTACCAGCAGCAGAACCAGATTCCGCTTACGTCAAAGAATTCACTTTAATTAACTTTTGTGAAGGATAATTATAGGTTTTTTGACTCGAGCATAATATGAGGTCTTTTGGTTTCTGGTAGGATTATTTTTACTCCCAAAAATTCTAATATTGTTTAATTGGTTCCGGAGAGAAGTATCACGTTGCTTAAGCGTATTTTGCGCTTTATTATGCTTTTATGTATTAATTGGATGACTCCCATCATCACAAACTTTTATTTAAAATTTAACAATAGCGTGTTACATGACTCTCTGCACCTGTAATTTACTATATTATGCTGACCTTTCCTACTAATTTTTTTAATTAAAAGTAATCTACTTCTTGCCATTTCAGAACTCTACGAAACAGCCGAACCCGACTTCATCGCCACCTTTTTATAGCAATGGTAATCCAAGTGGGAATTCGCCTGATAGTATATACGGACCAGGCAATTACCCGTTCTTTGGAATCCGAAGGGAACGAGAATATTAATGGATCCACCTCTACTTATCAGTCTAGAGGAGCGTCCGGAGAAATTACAACAAGCAGTCGACAGGGAATCGACAATACGGTACGTTATAAATGAATTATTTCCAAATTGGAAAAACAATATGAGCTTGATTTAATAGGAGAAGAAGATACACTTATTTCTTGAATGTCTGACAATCAAAAGTTGTACAATTTCTTGGAAATTCTAATCGTATAGAAAATCTGCACAAACTGTGCAAACAAATAAATAAAAAGGAAGATCTTTTTCTACACCTTGTCTGTAAATGACTTTTCTGCTGAGAAAATAGTATGAGAAAGTATGCTTACAAGCAGCAAAAAAATGTTTCCTTCTGCACATTTCACTGTTGGCTTTAATTTACGACCTATTTCGAGGCTGATCATTACCCTCATGTTTACTTACCTTGGCATTGATCGTTGTTCTTTTTTTATTGCGTCCTCTGGGAATCCCGACTCTGTATATATATATATACACGCCATCCATTTCCACAGCCAATTCTTTGTGAGGCCAGCTATATAAGTTTGGAATATGCTCGTACAGCCATGTTCATGTGGATGTTTGTGGAGGGCCTTTTTCTACACAATATGATAACAGGTGGGTTTAATGCCAATGGCAATTGAAAAAGAAGTTGATAGTTTTAGTTTTTATTTTGCTAAAGTTTTTCAAGTGTGCAGTCAACTGACGACGACGGTAACAAGTGTGGAAAGTAAAATATATAGTATGTTTAACAAATGTTTAAAAGAGTAGGTAACAATTGTTTTCAGCTGGGTTATATATGAGAATACCTGTATTTCATTTTTTTACTACAAGTTTACCGGAATAACTAGAAACGCCTCCGTATTTAGTAAAAGTTACTAGAAAAAACGAAACATGTGCTGCTCAAAGTACTGTGAATCCGAATCTGTTCAAAAGTTTATTCATGAGGAACGTCAGCCAGTAATCTTATTCCAAAAAAGTTGCGATTTTACCAACTATATCAGCTACTTTCTTTTTTACAAGCAGTTTAACATACTAGCTAAATTTATTGTTATAAAGTAGTTACAAAATAGTTATTGTGTATAATCAAACAGAGCATAAATAGTATTGCAGCCAGAAAAAAGCCAAAGTAAACCATTAACTTGAACTAGCGTAACTTTGGAACTGCTTCTAAATGTACATACAATATACGCAAAATTAATTTTTCACCCTCCATTAGAATACGATTTAACATGATTATTGCCTAGACGAACAGACAAGCATTTTAAAATCATAAACTACATTTTCGCAATAAAATTTTCCAGAAATTAACTAAACTGCAAGTACCTTATTGTTATTACTTTTACTTTGATATGAATATACGTACATATATCCATAAAGCAATAAAAAAACTTGGTAGTTATACTTTCGGCATATTTTTCGTTTATGATAATAGCTGTGTGTGCTGGCTGATATGATGATAACAATAATATTTATGATGCTGTTCATTGTCATGGCTTAATTTTTGCCTGTTTTCATTTCATTACAGTAACCGTATTTGAAGAGAAACTCTCGCCTTTGGTGTATCCCATCATTGGTTGGATTCTCCCAATCCCACTAACCGTCGCTTGGGCCGTTGTAACTCATCTCCATTATGGAACAGCAACGTGAGCAAAAACTAAAACTATAAATGTCAGCATTGCTATAGCTATGCCAGCAATAAGCCAAAATACTTTTGCATGCTTATTGTCCATCCACCACTTTTGAAGGACAGCAAGCACTACTGCAAGCCACGCAATAACTATATGTCAATAATATGACATTGACATTTCGATTTGAAGATAAATATCCAAACTGACTGAGCTTTCCGTTTAGCATAATATATTATTGTAATCGTCAAAAACATTTTTATCCATCTTTCAACTTATTCGTGCATTTCCATTTCCCTATATCTCTGCAGATGTTGGTGGGGCTATAATTTTACGATATACTTTTGGATTCTGGAAGGACCTCGTTTAGCTGTGCTGATGGTGAGTTTACCAATCATACTATACTGTGTATAAAATCTATTCGTTCGAGTAATATGCACGTATATACCTATATAGCATTATGCCACGTTTACAGCATATTTTATTTTAGTAACTCTATTTGCCATGAAAGTCAAGTGGTACCAAATAATATTTCAAAGCAAAAATTGGATTTACACGACTAGGATTAAAGTAAAACCAGAGTAATAAAGTCGGTTGCCTCGTCTGGAAACAAATGAAATGAGATTCTATTAGAGAGGAACTTTTTAGCCAACTGAAAAAAAGACAGACTTTGTAAAAATCCTTAGACAACGAGCAGCTCTTTTTTTGTTATAAATGAAATACTTTCCTATGCGTTGTTGCCTTAGGAAAACAACAAAATTCATTGCATTTTTGTTATCTGGTTCACTCATTTTGAACTACCGCAGACTTTAAAAAAATATATTCAAAACGTGAGCAAAGCATTTTGCACGCCTTTACAATACATAACATGCTTCACTCAAAGAGTGGAAACATGTCCTGTTAGTACGGACAGAACTATGCATTCCAGAATTAAAGCGTTATTTAGAATACAATGAGCTTTTTTGTCGTGTCCGTGGAGCAGGCTCCTTTCTTAGAATTTTCCTGATCTGGCACGTACCAATACCTAATGCAGAGTGCTATCAAGCATGAATTTAGAATGCATGCCGCGCATTCACAAGCACATTAAGTCTGTTTTTCTGATGCCGTTCTCTTTTGCCCCAGAAGAAAGTTATGGCTCGCTTGAAATGCTATTTTCGTATAATGTGAATTTTTTATGATAAAATTGGTAAAATAGTTTCCACGACATTGTGTGCAGCAGTAATCTTCCCGATTTCAGTCTTCACTGCAGTAGAAATACTCAGTTCTCAGTATTGACGTTGACTTTGAACTGTCCGATCTTTAAATGAGATACAGAAAAAAGAGCATTACACTGAATTGTCTAGAAATGTAAATGTAAAGCTTATTTCTTATATGCGTACTTTCACTTTATAAAAGTTGCAAAAAAAAATTTTTTTTACGATATTAAACGTGACGTGGGAAGTAAGTACTTGTTTGTTGTGTGCTTAAAAAAGTAGTAAAGTTCAAATTTGACAACTTTTCTCAACAACTTTTGTTAATAAGTTTCACGTGACATGTTCATTATGAGATGAGAGATATAAAGACTAAATGTGAAAAGCAATATAAATAGCATTAGACTAGACATATTATGAGAAAGTGGAGAAAATAAAAAAAGGCGCGTGATGATACAAACATGTGAACTGAAAGACGTGCGTAGGTCCCTTTCCTGGGAGAAATACTCCACCAAGGTCTTTTTAGCTAAAGTAGCTTCAAATGTGATTAAGATAGAAGATTGGTAAATTACCATTTTCTAGTGTAAATTATCTTATGGAGAGAAATGGAAGCTGCTGTGATGACATGTGAAAATAGGCTGTTGAACTATGCGCCAGCCACCTAAATTAGCAACTTTCATTTTTAAGCAGATAAAAGTTAAAAGTTTGTTTTGTGGGTTTATAAAGATAGTTGCAATTTAAAAACATTTTAAAGCAAGTGGTACGTTGGGGAAATCAGAGAGTGATCTTTAATTCAGTTCTCTTTGATGCAGTCTTTTTTTTACATATAACCAAATGTATCCTTGATGATAGCACAGAACATCAGCAGTATTCAGATTTTCGAATGCTGCTGCTGCTGCTCCTGTGAAATGTAATATGACATTAATAAAGGTTTACATATTAGGCAGTATTGTAGTCAATAAAAGTGAGGCAGGAGGCGGCACGTGAATTAAAGCAAAAATTAAAAACAGGAATTTTGCACAGATATCAACATCACTGACATCAAAGCAAAATAAGTCGTGCGACTACCTGGAAATTTTTACACGTGATGTAGTTGAAAAGTTAGAAACGTTGCGCGTTGGATGAAGTTGTGATGATGATGATAATGGTGAACCTTGACGTTTAAATGTAGCTGTGTTGTAGTGGATATGAATATTTTGGAAAATTGCATTACATATTATCAAAAGTAATCAAAATCAGTGCTCATTTTGAACCTGTGGTGAGTCGGTGTGAGTAGGTATAAGCTCTCTCTCTCTCTCTCTATAATAGAAAGTATGTAATTGACATTGACTTCACATTCTCTTGTTCCGTAGGTAAACTTAGCATTCTTACTCAACATTCTCAGAGTGCTGGTGATGAAGCTGAGACAGTCCAACTCGTCCGAGACACAGCAAGCGATGTAAGTATTTTTATCATGCATTTTCCACATCATTCTCCACACTTTTTTTTACTACTTTTCGAATAACTAGTGCACGAAAGTACTTGCATAGTTACTTTCACTTGTTATTGTGATAGCTTTTCCATTATTTTGCTATTTTATGACTGTACTTTATACCTTATGTAACCTTTTTGATTCTGATGATGTTCAATTCGTAATGCATTTCGCAAGCTTGTATGCACTTTTTTTTATGTCTTCTTTCACTCTGCATCAGCATTTTTAGTTCCAAAAGTAATGACATTTAGGAATTGGAGAAACTGGGAAATCGAAAAGTAATAGACAGAGGCTCCATGTGAGAATAGGACAATGCAAGAACGGAATTGATATAATAACAGATAGCATGCAAGTATGTAGATATTAGGGAAAACTGTTGATGAAATTGTCTTTTTCTGAAAGGCCAGTAGGTAAGCCAAGTAAAACAGCTTGTGTCGTCATGCACACATAATAATAGCAATGTTTGCAAATGACGGTTCGATAAATGAGAAAATGTAGGCATTATATTAAAATAGAAAGCGTACTTGAAAATAATATAGCGATCAGAATCTCACATGTTAAGACACACGCCAAAGTTACAGCCGTACAGCATTTTATTATTATTCAGATTTTTTTGTTCAAAATTGAGTCACATGTCTGCAGTCAAGTCGAATGATTCAACATAACTTACATGACATTATTACATGTATAAAAATATCCAGATAACTATATTATCTGTTTCTATTCAATTTCAACATTTTTTCCTCATGGTGTGCATTCTTTGGCTCGTTTATTTTTGATTTAAAAGAAATAAGGACATATTGTCTTATTCATAAAAAACTATGAGAATTTTTCCCACGCTTTGGTTGATGACGACATACTTATAGGAATATATTTTAAACGAATTTGATTTATAATTTGAATTGTTGATGTATAATCTTTTTACAAAAAAATATCGAATTGGTGGTACAAATTTTGTGCTTATACAACATTGGTACAAAGAGACAGATAACTTTTTTATTTTTATCTTATCATGTAGAAAGATTATCAGCTTAAAGTTTTCCTATGCTTAATATATAACATTTATTTAACTTTCATTTTACCGGGTTGAAATGAATTGCTGAGAATTTACGACCGAAAGCGTAAAAGTAAAGAGAAAGTATACAAATGAACATAGAGATTTTGCCGAAAAACTAATCACATCAAAATATTTATGTGTAGGTAGATACTAGCTCTAGATGGTATAGCTTTGTAAGTTTTAGAAAGACAAATAGTACTCATTATTTTTTTGCTTTAGTTCACTGTTGTTCTAACTGTAATTACTCCCCATAAATATTCTTCATCCTGGCATTTCTCTACTGCTTTAGAAACGGAGAGGTAAGAGCAAACAAACAATCAACTTACAAAAATAAATACCTACATACATACGTGGGTAAATAGGTAAATTTGTGAACATAGTATTCAGGCAAGTAGAAATGGCATTTCTCCAAATACTTTTTTTAACTATACACTGAAATGTGACAAATTGAAATTACAAGTTAAAAAACAAATTAGTTTCAGTTTTACATTGTTCAAGTATAGAAGGGAGGCAATCAGGCAATCTAGT
>JAHZMT010003982.1:0-20772 GCA_027743785.1 Sinhomidia bicolor
ACACGTCAAGAAACCACGTGTAAACAGATAATAATGCAATGACAAACCACCAACTTAATTCAAGTAAAACTTGCTCTGTGCTCGTGATATCAACAAAATCAATATGAGTATAACAAAAATACTTTTATGAAACCCTCCTCTATATTGTATCATCTATTTCGAAGACATGTACAATAATTTGCTTAACATTGAAGATAAGAAAGATATTTTTTAAATTTAAGAATCAAGTCTTGTCAAACTATTTAAACTTTGTCTGACCAGAATAAAATAAATTACTCCAACATTAGTGGAATCAGTTCATTTCACGCTACACGCTATTTATGTAACGAGAGTCCAATCTGTACAAGCGTGAAAATGTTCACGACTTCACAAATTGGCTGATAATAAAAGAACGATATAGTTTGGTTGGATGGTTGGTATTGGTATGGTATACTCACAACAAGTATTATTTTTACGTAAGTAGGTAAATAGGTATTTTATCTGGTTCTTTGGAACTTGGCAGTACAGTGAAATTGTGCGAATAAACTTTCCAATGTAAAGTTTAGTTTAATTAAAACGCTTGCTTAGATGGAATAAAATATGAGATCGAATACGGATTGTGGATAGCAGGCAGCACAACAGACTGCACCACCATACTAAGTTCTTGTCTCTTGTTCACAGTTTTCTTTGGCATGTATGCCTGTGTGCAAAAGAGTGATTTGTCTTGCTTGTATAGTGAATCTAACAATTTGTACACCTATTTATGATCATAATGATCATATAATAACATCACATATTTAATTACGTATGCTTACAATTTAATATTATTCTTTCATGTCTATGATGATTGATGATATGTGATGATAAATATTCATTGATGTAAGTTTTATGGTAGAATTGTAAAGCAAAATGATAAAATACTACCAAATGGTGAGCAAAGCAAATAATTACATATTTCATATCGGAGAAGTAGAAAATTCATATCAGTAATAAAGGCTAATTGAAATAATTGAAATGGGGCAAATATTTTAGATTTTGTATTTTACTGCAGTTGAAAATTTAGAACTGGACATGTTTCAAAATGCTAATAAGAATCAAAAACAAAATCGACGTCATCCTCTTGTTCTTCCTCCTCTTTGCTTTTCTTTCCATGACGGTGTTTATGGTGTTTATGCTTATGGCGATGTCGATGTTTCTTTTCCCCGTCTTTAGCTTCTGCCTCAGTTTCCCCTGCCACAGGTTTCGATTTTATTATACGTTGACCGAGCCTCACAAATGGTCCGTTCGTTAGTCCGTCCATGACTTGTCGCAAACTAGCATATTTTAACTTTTTTGTGTTCATTCGTCTTCTCTTCAAGTCTAACTTGTCCATGGTTGCATCATCCTCTTCATAGTCTTTTATTTCTCGAATGCAGTTTTCAAACTCAACGTCATCATCTTCATTGTACTTTTCCAACTCGGCATCTGTAAGATTCATTCGATCCTTTAAAAAATCTACAAGTCTTGTGCTAAGTGATGCAACGCCGGGAAGGGCTGTTACTCCCATGTATACCCAGGCAATATAATTAACTATTTGATAGTCCGCTATAAGATTTAAAAAAAGTAGTGAAAGTATTGAATAAATAATATGCACGAATTCCAAAATTTTTATATTGGTTACTCTTACGCAAATCTGGATCAACTGAAAGAACACAAGCGTAAAACATGTGCATGGAGACATCAGTCTGCCATACCGGATCATCCTCGTGCTCTAATAGTTTCTCCGAAATTCCAAGCTCGGTCAAAAGTTCCATGCAAATATCTCTAATGTATAACCTTCTCTCATCCTCAAATTGCTGATTAAGAGTTTCAATAAAATCACTTTCCTTTCCGTCGTCATCCGGCTCAAATAAATTTTGCGCTCTAACCACAGCCCACGTTCCTCTCACGCCATACGCCATTGCACCCAAAGTATTTATCTTATTGATTTGTTCTTCAGATTTGTTTGGGCACAACTGAGTAATGTATTTGATAATGTCAGGCCACTCCAAATATCCTTTATTTTGATTGTGAAGGTCATTTGCTCTGATATACATAAAGTCCCTGATTTTCTCCAACTCCATTTGAAACAGATGGTATATAGATTCATCAACCAGTCCATCCAAAACTCCAATGAACTGTGCTAGTTTTGCATCCTTTGAATACTTTTTGCAGGCTTCCATTAGATTGTAAGTCCACTCCATTCTGATCTGTTCCAAGTGACAGCGTTTGGTAAAGTAGTCAGTAACGTACTCTGCAAATGTTCCGACCGGTGGAAATTCATAAGGAAGGTCATCTGGGAAGCTGGCATTTCCTTCTTCTTCGTCCTTTCGTGCTTGTTTTATCTTCCGATAGAGAGAAACATTTTCAGCACGTTTTCTCCAAATACCTTTGGTAAACCATAAGGCTTCTGCCGCTGTATAGTTTCTTCTCAGTAACGGTTTATCGCAACGTAAATAAATTGGAACTTTGTCTGACATCCCTTTGGGTTCAATGTGATCAGTAATCTCGCCGACTTTCTTTCCGCTCAGTTCCTCAACAACTTTAATTAATTACTTGACGAGTACTCTGACCATCCCTCATCTGGGCAAATTTTTGTTGGCCTCCTGGCCAGTCGTTTGAAATCTTTGTCCAGCTGGGACGTGGAGTAGGTTTGCGCTTCAAATCTTTGACTAAACCACTTGTCTCATATATTTCACTTTTAAGAGCAGCTATAGCCTGTTTTCGCAGAGTCTTTTCCGTTTTTAAAACATTACATGCATCAGTAAGGTTTTGATTTTTCTTGGAAATTATGTTAAATTTTTTCTGAGGTATTTCAAATTCAGCTTTTGGAACTGTGTCAGCGTAATCTGCCTCAAATATTACAATTCTAAAATTTTCATAAATGATCACTATTAGATTTAGATTAATTCATTCACAAGACTGACTAGGAGAATATATGTGCCCAGTAAACCTTTTATGGGCTGCCCGTAGTTGGCGACGTACTGCTAGCAGCATTCGTCTTATTTCACGAGGATCATTGGAATCACGAATCCTTTGCATGATCTCAGTATACTTGCCCGGTAAAGCCATGTCAAACAGCATTTGACCTTGTGTACTCACAATTTCTTTTGCCAGTGCTTCAATTTTTGTTTTGTGCATGTTTTTAAGTTGTACTACATGCCAGTTTGTTAACTTTAGCGAGGACCTCATCCTAGAAAATTATGCAACGGTATATAGCTTTATAGCGTATCGTATTTTTATACTAGTGATGAAAATCTTACTTGTGCTATTTTATCCATTGGGATTGGGAGAGTAACATTTAAGATGCAATTAATTAAATTAGTTTTTCAAACGAGAAGTTTTTAAATATTTTGCGGAAAATTGTAAAACAATATAATATTAGTGATTTGAATCAAACCATAATGGCCAAGACATTGTGGAATGTATGATTTTGTAATTGACCATGCTCCTGTAGAGCGTGCGCTTCTGCTTTGACTTGCATCAGCAGCCTATGACCGGCTTTGTCAGTGTAACGAACATGTTTTTCTAAAGCTTGTCTAAGCTCCAACTCTTCCATTTGGTCCTTTTCAACTTCAATAGTTTCTTTCTCCCCTCTGTCAAATACATCTTCGTAAGCCTGCTTTATTTCCCCAAAAATTGGGGTGAGTGTTTCAAAATGCTGCGCCATAAAGCAGAATGCCTTTTGATGAACAGAAAATCTGGTTATTAACTTTTCAAACGGTTCCATCTTTAAGACTTTTCTTTCATCCAAAGGTTCTGGCTCCCAGTTCCCTTGTATGAAAAACACCAACAAAATGTGAAGGAACGCGTAAAAGACAGTTTTTGCAAGAATAAAAATTGACTGTGTACAGCACAATTGATACCATTATTAAATGAAATAACTTCTTCCTCAGGAAGCTGGACAAACTGCCGGACCTCATCGTAGAGACAACCAAACATTTCATAAGCTGACGGATCACAAGCGTTGAATAACTTGAGCCTGTCATTAATAATACTCCACAAGCGTCGCACAGCCTCAGACTGCTGAACTTCTTGAACTCCCGGCTCCTTAAATTGTCAAACAATCTGAATGTTTCAATTATTGAATCGTATATAACGACTATTACCAGCCGTTTAAAAAAATGTTGTACTTATACCAGATATTTGTTAAGATTGGGTTCTATTTCATTTTGAGGGGTAGCGGACGGTTTTTTAGAATTTTCAGCTACACCATCAACAGCTCGTTCATTACGTTTCCATTTTGCCCCGTAAATTTCAAGAAAGGGACTCCCTTTTCCACAAAAATCAGGATTCTGAGGACTCTGCTCCAATTCAAGGCGTTCCAACGAGCTCCAAAAGTTTTTCTTGCTCCAGTCGCCAACTAAAGCTTCCTGCTCCATTTCCTCCTCAACATTCGACTTTACGCCGTACACGTTTGTACCAGAATCTCTGAAATCAAGTCCGATCGGATCTTCACTCTCGTCATCTAGTTCTATTGCGTTAAAACTCTTGGAGTGGTTGGCCTTTTTATCGTTCAATTTCCGCAGTGTTTCTTGAACTTCCTCTGATTGTGGAATACCGAAAATGGCCAATTTTATGCCCGCATCCACAGACTCTAGGAAGAATTGCCTGACGTTTTTAGCCTTAGAGCCATACCGTGACGTTAGTTCCTTAACATGTCGTGAAGCCAGTATAGATTCCAGAAAAAACGTTTGCTTTTTGTCTTTGGTGAATACATCTTGGAGAGGTCTCAATGAGCTCTTGTCAATTTGAACTTTTTGACGTTGACTTTCTTTTTTCAGTGCTCGATCCATGACTTCTTGTAATGTCGCATTGTCATCAATTTCCTCAGGCACATCCATGTTGAAGGAGCGTTGCCTTTGCTTCTCCCTAGTTTCTGCGGTTGCCTCATTTCCATGTTCTCTTGCTTCGAATGATCTACTTCTATGGGCAGCAGGCTCGTCTGGAGTTGTTACCTGTTGTGTGAGCTTTGGTGGAGAATCGACACCTTTGGGTAGCTCGACCATTAAAACCTCTCTGTCTATTTGAACATGATGATGGGTGTGCTCATGATGACGATCTTCGTTATGAACATGCAATAGTCCATGATGCTGCGAGTGGTGTGAGTGCTTTGCCTGCTCAGGTTTTTCGTGAATCTTACCATCTATTACGTCAATTCCCTTGTCCAAGCCCGACTTGCTTTCTCCTGAAATGACAGGAAAAGACTGACGCTTGTATATAAATGGAACATCTGCATCGGAATCTGATATCTTCATGTCGTCGCTATCCATTTTTATAAAAAGAGAGTGTCTGTAATATTAGGAAATGAATAAGTATACCTACATCGATGAAAATATGCTAACTTATGAGAAATTTTACTAAAAACAATTCATCTTTGGCCCAATCCCCTTCAACCTACGAAAAGTTTACGTACAATTTAGGCGCAGTTCTATGACTACTTTTATTCACTTTTTTCACACTAAAAGTGACTGATAAAATCAGCGATTAGAGACAATCGCTGGATAAAATTCATACAAAATTACCTCCTCATCAAACAAACAACGTTATAAAAATACACTGCAAATAATGATTTATCGATAAAAATTCTGAAGATCATGGGTACATATTATTTAAGTATAAAAATAAATTAGTCAGTTCTATTTTACGAAGAGAAGAGTAAACATCGATTTTAATCCCAACTCTCTTCGACAGCGTCAACTACACTGTTAACATTCAATTCATTCATGTCTTCACAAAGATGCAGTTCTTCGTCCGAACTATCCGAACTTTCAATAGCATTAGCAGCATTGTAATCATCCACTTTTATACATACGCTGATGTCACCATCGATTGAAACAGTTCGAAATCCATCTTTCTCAAGCACATCCCTGAAAACAGAAAATATTTTGTTAAACTAAAATCATTGTAAATGATACGATGAAAATAAAAAATATGTATAAACAATAAACAATCTCACTTCAAATACAAAATGTTGCCTTTGATAATTTTTTCGATACCTCCAAGCGTCTGAATTCGCGAAAGGGAAACCTTTATTTGGTCGATTTCTTGTTCCTCATATTCATTCAACATTGACCTACTGAAGATATAGTTATCAAGAAAGTATTTAACCTCGCACAAAATAATTTCTTCTGGAGTTCTGGTTTCTTTATAATTTGGATATATCACGGTCTGTAGCATTTCATAACAGTTGCTTTGTATTCGAGCAGAAAATGGACTACTGTCGTTACTCTTTACTGGATATTTCCTTTTCTCGAAAACTGCCATTTGGGATACACATCCTAAATGTTTGGTTTCTTCCGGCCCTTCACAGATACCTTCGATCCTGTACATGTAGTCCTTAAACTCACACACTATTTTGTTGCACCACATCTGGAACTCCTTACGACTCCATTCGAATTTGTGATCCCAATGTCTAAACTTTCCAGGCGAAAGGTTAAATACTTCATTAAAATCTGAGTTGGGCGTTGTAACAATAACGATCTGAGGGGAAATGATTCCAAACACTGTTTCTTCGAATCCTCTTAGTACGTCGGCGTGTAAATGTTCGACAAGTTCAATTCCAACAACAGCCCAAATGTTAGGGTTTTGGTTATACAAATCAAGATCGACTTTCGTGATACATCCCGCAAACGCTTGAACAACAAGTGGTTGTGAACGGGAAATACGTTGCAAATATTCTGCCGGGAGTGGTCTTAAAAGATGAAGTTTCTACAAAAGATACAACACGTGCAATTAACGCATTATTTCTCGTTTTTTCTTACATCATCATCATTATGGATGACATACATGGCGCCATAATACTTACTTCTTCCAGTAAATTTCGGTCCAAGTCTACAAACAGAATTTTCACAATATCCAGCAAACTTTTAAAATGCGCCATCATACCAAATTCAGCACATCCAACTTCCAACACCGTTTTTCCAAGTTCCAAGATTCAAATCCGTATCTTCTGTAGATTTCAGCAAATTCTCCAACACTTCACGTACCCTACAATACCGTTGAAGGTAAACTGGGGGATGAAATGACACCGTGTCGGATTCTTCCACTTCCTTCTTCATTTCAGTCTCATTCTCACACACAGACACCGCATTCTCATCTTCAGTTGTCATTTCAGTTACAGCATCTTCAGATCCTTCGAAAGTTTCTGCATCCATTTGGTCGAAACCATCAACTTTGTTAAATTGGGGACTCTCCATTTCAGCAGGCTGTACAACCTATATTAAAATATAATAACAACAAACATCAGAGGAATCCAAAACTGATAATATTTAGATTGCTTCAAATGTTTTTATCTCCGAAATATCAAAAACATTTCTTTCAATTCTGTTGTTAGTTGCTCACCATTCTTATTCTTATCAAACGAAACGTAAACGATAAGCTAAGTGCATACCCCCATAAACTTTGGACTAGGTTAACCGTTATTTGTAGTTAAAGCAAATAGTTAGTGTTCTGTAGTGTAGGTATAAATGTTGGCAAAAAGTGTATTAAAAGCACACAACATACATGCAGTTACAGCTAAAATGAAAGTGTTTTTACTTCAAAACAACGGGGATGACAACAGTAAAAGACCGTTTGATGATGAAACAGTTGCATAATTTTACCTAACTACTGTCGGCGACACTGATTCATTTGACCATGAATCTTTTCAGGAGAGGCTTAGGCTTACAAAGTGTAATTGACTAATAAACTTAATTATTGCAAATTGCAAATACATACACAAGCAAAAGTTTGCTTTGAACTACTGACACAGAAAAGAACCGACTACCGAGTTCATATAATTTAGATTTAGATAGAACATCAGCAAATTATGCAGAGAAAAACTTACTCGTGCAGCTTCCCACCTTTACCTGACTGCTTTCTATGGTGGTGGTGGGGCATGCGATAGCTCATTTTTTCCTTTGTTCATTTTTGTATGTAAAATGGAAATAGATTCCAAACCGTACTTATGTTTGCGTAAAGTTCGTAATGGACCATGCATTGACTCTCCAAATGACTCAAATGTAAATACTTAAAAATTGCTATTTCAAATGCAAAATAGACTTCAAAAAATCATTCGTAGACAGATTCTAGTTATTGTGCATTCTTTGTAGAAAAATTTGAGCCGAATGAAATATTACACAAATGAGTGTGACTTGGGTGAAATTCATATAGGCATATTAATTACGTGTTACTACATGTACATACATGGCGAAATAATTGCAGCATCAGGTTCATGATGTAAATACCAACTTAGTATTTCCAAGTTGCAACCCTTGTCGTTGTATTTTAACGTTCTTGTACACAACGATGAAATAACTGTGGGTTTGCAAATCCTTTTTGTTAACAAATAAAAATGACAATGCAGTTCTATTACTTCTATTTAGTTACGTAGTAGTAATTTGAAAAATAGTGGATTTCAATAACATTGCATAAAAGTACACATTTTTTATTTCAATTGGGATGTTTGCTTATAGTAGTAAAAAAATTATATTTATTTTATTCTTCTCAAGTGGTGGACGGTGAACGAAATCGAGTTCATCGAGATTCGAAAGGATTCATGATAATTGAACATTGAACATAAGTACTTATTATTTTATAGGATATGTTAAATATTTATTGGAATTATAGAGTTACTAATTATATACTCACAATTTCAGTCCTATTCAGTGAACATTTTTTTAATAATTCAAACTAAATTAGATAACTGTCATGCATCATTGTGAATACCTAATTTGAACAAAGTTTTACATTTGTTTGTTGAAAGAAGCATATACATTCAAGAAACAATATTAAATGTATAATGTGCAAAGTACTTACAATCAACCATGTTAATTTAAAATTATTATTAACTAAAGCACTAATAAGTTACATGTCACGTGCTCATACATATTACTGTGTGAACCGGAAAGAAGTCACTCACCACCACTAACAAGGTAATTTTTAACAATTTTCACAAAAATTAATATAATGTATATAGTAGTAATAATGATCAAAACGGTATTAAAAGTTGGAACTTGAAACACTCTTCTTTGGCAAGGTGCATGGTGGAATTTTTATTTAAAACTGCTCAACAATGTGAGACACATAAAAGTGTGTAGGTGCTGCTAGTTTGCATGGAATGCGAAATATATTCAAAACTTAAACAATTAAGCTATGAACCATAAATGCTAAGAACAGAACACCACTCCCTAATAAGTCTCCAGATGCTGTTAGGAATGGAATTGTTGATACATCTGGATCCTGACCCATTCGCCACATAAAGTTGCTCAATATTTTCGCAAAGTACAGCAAGATGGCGACCTGAAAGTAAAATGTAAAAATTACAGATAGATAAATAAAATTTGTTAAACGTGAATTTTTTTAGTACAACAATTTAAAGTACCTGAATCACAGCTGCAATTAAAAAGATAACTAGAAACACGAAATCATAGCTTCTGCCTTCCGGAAAGAGTCGAATTAGCCATGCAATCGTGACAAAGAAAGTGTGACCCGGAATGGTAAGGAACAAGAGGACTCTCGCAGACACAGCATGCACACCTGCAGCAAATACACAGAGATTCCATTGTCATTCAACACATACACTCAGACTAGAATGCTATCAAAACATGTACTTATTTTCAAATACCTTTAGTGAAAACAGACCACGGTGCTTGGCAAATTCTTCCATTGTTTGGAAGAATCTTGCGCTGACATTCTGCATGGAGTTGTGTACCAATCCTGCTTGCCTGTACGCTAACCAAATTGCCACCGATACCATTGATAAGCGGTTGAAACAGGGCAAGATCTTCATACTTAGTTCCAGCGATATCCAAGATAATTCCTCCTCCTCTGTGGATAAGAAAGCCGAAACAAAACATTAGCATTTTAAACAACGATAAAAAACGATTGGTAGGCCTGTGTACATAAAATTTCAAATAGACTTATTGACTCACGTGCTGATAATAACTGAAATGATTACAGGCAACCATCCGGTGACTAATACTTTCTTGACGTATTCATTTTTGTAAACAATAATGAAGCAAACCGGGACAACAATTAAATAGACGCCGTAGATGACATAAACGATCCAAAAGTTCCCCTCTGCAATGCAATTTTACATGATTAGAAAAATGCTGTCGAAGGTTTTTTGTGTTATTAGCTAAATGTCAGAGTGGCGGTATCTTTGGAATTTACAGACGTCACTCATCATCCTTTTTTCACATGAATAACAATAATAATGCCGTACCTTTGATAAAATTCCAAATAAAGCTGGAAAAGGAGCTTAGTATGTATAGCGTAACGACATCTCCAAGCGATCCTGCGACTGGAGTAGCAATGTTATCAGGGTTCACTTTATACCTTCTTGATAGCAGGATGACGACAACCATAATGGAACCCAGAACAACGGATACCATACTTGCAGTCAAAATACTTGCTGAGGAAAGCAAAAGCACATGATCCAGCGGCCAATCTCCGTTTCTGATGAAGTTCATTCCAAGTGCAAAGAATGCTGCCACCAAACCACATACAATCGCTTGTAACTGAAAAACAAAATGTTATAATAACTTATTTTTAATTTAATGAATTACCCACTTTGTATGCATTCAAGTAGCTGCAGCACATATACATTACTGAAATAATTTATCGCCCCGAAAATACATTGGACATGAAAATGGTGGTCGTAATTAACAAGTCATTTAGCGTAAAAAGGATACTTTGCAACTTGCATGCAGGGGGAAATGGAGAAGTGCAAGATCCTGCTCTCTTCCATTCACTTTATGTAAATTACATTATAAAATACCAGGGCATGAATTCCATCATATTCCACGAAAATTCTGGTTACGCACAGCTTGTAGCATTAATTAAAAATATTTTTCCGATTTTTTTACATAAAAGTTCAAGCGGAACACTTGATGATTTTGATGATAAGATTGACATTGTGAGACATGACATGATGGAGGTAAAAGTTTTAGTGATGAACAGATTACTTTTGCATAGTAAAAATTGCATTGTTGGCTAATGTACCTACGTATCGTGTATAAATAAACTACGACGGAAAGTTAAATTGCAGACAAGGCAAGGTAAGGCGTCAGGTTTTAAAGTCAGCATTGAAAACAAGGTTGACAAATTACAGACTTAAAGTACAAGCCAATAGTTATTGAAATAGTTTTGAGTGACAGACATTTTGCAAATTAGTTATATTGTGGATTAGTAAAAGCATATATTACTCTACGTATACATATGTGCAGTCTTATATTTTTAAAAAAGGGGAGTCAAAAAATGGGTAGGGTGAACATTTCAGTACATCGGGAAAAATGATTATATTATCATTTAAAAGATTAATACTGATTATCTCATTTACACGTCAAAATAACGAACATGTAGCATCCCGTTGCAAACGAGTTTATTAGACTTCGTTCAATCACATCTCATCGCAATCATTAACAACACTGCAATGAAAATGGCTCACAGAAAGCACACTGCAAACACGCACACTGTAAAGCATACTGTAAAGTAAGTGGAACCATAAGTTCAAGTACCTGATCTAGTGCAAGGTTTCCAAAACAAATGCGCCATTTTTCTCGTTTGTCGTTCATATTTGGGAAGGGTTACATAAAATGGTACTATTATTGTTTGAAAATGCATCCTTTATATTGCCATTCAAGTGGAGTGTACACAGGGTGTGGAGTCAAGCGCACTTCAGCAGACTACTCCACGCATAACCTAATTTTATTGTCATGAAAGTATACCTGAACATAGTCAAGAAGGAGACCAGCTCCCACCATTCCTAGGCCAGCTACAAAGAATGGAATAGTAATGTCTCGTAAAATGCTAAGCCATGTTTCCTGGTGTAATCCAGGACCGCCCTTCCCTCCTGAAATCAATGATGATCGCGACTCGGCACTGCCAAGACTTGATGAAATCATAATGGATGTAACCGACTTGCAACTTCCCTTGTCTCCCGTTGCCCCCAAATTTCCTCCAATGATCGTATTTTTAAGACTATTTTTGCGATTATAATTTTTCTCAATTGGATTCCCCGATGCTGGGGTCATAAAAATTCCACAGTCTTGGTTCGCATTGTCAGACTTTGTATAAATTTCGTTTTTCTTTGAGTCCACATCCGCTTCGTAAGGCTGAATTATAAAATCGTTAGCTAAAATAACAACAGGTGAGGATGGAGCCGCTGGGTGAATTGTTACTTGAGTTTCATCTTCGGTGCATGAGCCGATATCCGTGCTGGCATCCCAACATCCCGAGTCCTTCTTCTGAAATCCCATATTGTTTTCTCCGTTGTAAGCCATTGTTTGGTCCAAAATTTAATACCGTTTCGTTTCCTTGTGTGGTGGTGTGTGAAGTTAATAGAATGGTGTCGCTAACCCTAAACGTTTACAAAAAAATGTTTTAAAGAAGGACCAGGTATGTACTTTTATATAATAACTCTTTAGTCTGCAAAGTTTATGCAAAATTGAATGCATTAAATAGACATCGTATCTTAATAACATTTAGAGTTTTTATAGATTTACATATTATCATCATAGACTTGGTGGTAGACAATAATTTTTTCGATAGTGTTATAGCTGATAAAAATGATGATTATTGTTATTGATCATCAGTATATTTTTTTGGTCGTGACAAAGGCTACCGCAGAGTTTCTCTGAGAAATGTCAATAAAGGAACAAAAATGGGTTTATGCTATTATTGCACAAGACTACTGGTTTTGCAACGTTGCTGCAAGTACTAATGCATTTCCATTTAATGTCGATACCAGGCAAAGCTATTTGAAACCTGCTGAACAAAGATGTTTTTCCTTTACATAACAGGTTTCATCATGCCCCTTTAGCGTGACATTCGACTATTTCAACTTCAGCCATAACTAACAGCAAGTATGTAATAATAACAATAAGTAACTACTGATGACGTTGTGTGTATGCACATGCAGATATAGATTTTGGTAAAATGCAATAACGAAATCATTATTGTTTATTACCATAATTATGGTAGATTTTTTTCCTAAATTAATTTATATTAATGAAAAATTCTATTTCATGTAATGTACTGACCATTTTTAACTATAGTTAGCTGGTCTTGGGAAAATATGATGAAATGATTTATGGAACCGCACAAAAAACATTTCATAATTTCACTTTTCGATATATAGGTTGCAGCTCAAAATATTTATTTTAAATGTTGCTTTTGTTGTCAGAATCATTGACACGAAATAGATTTTTATGTGGTCTAAACAAATCAACAAGTTTAGCTGTCTGTAGACCCAAACAACAAGTCCACAATCGTTCCCATCATCATCGTTCACAACAACATGCATATACCCAACTGTTAGTATATGCTCACCACTTGAACATCTTTTCACATGATGTGAAATCCCAAAAAAAAATATCACAACCACTACAATAATACAATGTAGAACTTTATAGTACAAAAAAATCACTGACAGACACGGCAAAGTATTCATCGCCCTCACCATTGATTTCCTGATCAGAAAAAATACCCAATCTCTTCTCTGTAACCGTGAATTACTGTTGGGTCATGCAATGCCATATCTAATTTCAGTAAGTATATGTTAGCGCCTCTATTCTAAAGGTCAACAGTAGCAATTAAAATATCTAAAGCACATTATCATTGTCACTCGCGAAACAAAACAATAATTTTGTTTGGCTGCACACACTTTTTACTTGCAGTCAAATGCACAGCACGTGCATTGATTGGTATGGGCAGCATAATAGCAATGCTTGAACATGCATATAATTTTATTCCATAAGCTGATATTTTGTCTCATTCAATAATTCATTGTATGGCTAAGAAAGAAACTAACATTTCCTTGTCTATTTACATGCATAAACTTTTCCCTAAATTGCATATTGTATTCTTGGAAAAAATATGCAGAGCTTGTTAGCTACAAATATAACCGACAAGCTCTCTACTACAGTATCTTCTTGTTTTGTTGAGTGAAAAAAATTATCTTTTGAAATGTTTGAGGAAAGATATAGAGGAAGAAAATAGTGACTGCGGCTTCCTTGTGAGTACACAAAATGTCCCACTAATGCAAGTCTACGTGTATGACTCATGTTTCCGCTCAAGTGTTGTAGATCTTGTAGTGTGACGCGTGCCAAATTTTTTATGGACATTTATAAATGATAAAAAAACGTTCATCACAGATAAATTGTCGTGTTTCATAATGACTCACATGTTTGCTCTAATTGAGTGCTCTAATTTTCTTAATAACTTACCGGTTCGTAGGATGAACTAACTCCCTCCAATTGGGTAACTAGTTGACCTGGAACGGATTTCACAAGTGCGTTTGCAGTTTTGCAAATGCAACTGCCCCCGAATGAAGACACCGAAAAGTTCCGGGTGTCGTAAGAACTACGTGTGTTGACCATTAAAGTATGTTTAACACACAAAAATAATTCAACAAACAAAAATGCTGTTTTTGGAAATGCTGGGGTTTTGCGAGAATTGATTGTTTCACTAGTCCGCAATTTTGCTTTCAATTTTGCTGGACTTTTTAACAAATTATCTTTGTCAAACACTTTTCGAAGCACTATCAATAGTCAATGAGATGATGAATACATAATTATTTATATATATTTGTACAACTCTTCTTAAAATCTGATTAGTAAAAACAATCGATAATTTTTAATTAATGTTTAATGATCACTTTTTTGGAGATAAAACAATGCTAATGCATTTAATATATGTATAAAGTTGTAAAATTCAAAAAGAATTTAGCAGAGGTTTTGATTTCTTTGCGTGTTTGTTGAGAGCGATAAAATAGTATTAGGTATGCTTGCAAGAAGTGTGAAATGGGAATAACTGTTAACACGATTGAGTGTGCTCTTTAAAAGTTGTCAAAAGTTGAATGGTACGGCACGCTGTAGAGCTCTTATAAGTACAATGGATGCACGGCAAGATAAATTATTGCTTTTTGTACACTGCGCTGAATGTATGTCTGTGACTTTGTACAAGTCAAGTGTGCTGGTTTTATGCTGCTGATGCTGGTCTGATGATAATATAAAGTTGATGACGATTCCATTCTTCCTACCAAAACGACCGAACCACCGATACGCTTCTTTTGCACAACTCACCGCACTCACATAATAAAAGTCTTATTTATCTGGCTCATGAGTGGAATACTGTACCAATAATAAGTACTACAAACGGCATGGTATGCATGTAAAAATGCTCAGCTTTTCATTCCAGCAAAGCCACAGAAAAAGGGAACCTCAGACATTTGCAGTCACATCAGAAAAAAAAGTTTATGCAGGCAATGCTAATGTAGGTAGGTATATATGTATGTAGTTGTGCACTATCGTCAGTTAATGACAATGGCGAAGTTGAATTGTCTTCATTTTCGTAATTATTTTATCAGTGTCTTTAAAATACTCATCATGTCATGCATGCTAGCATGCGTGAGTGGTGTACCAAGTCTATATTCAATTAAACCGCAATAGAGGTATTTCAATAATGTATAAAAATGACAAAACTACCACAGTTATAACTTTTTTCTCTCTATGGCGTATCTAAAGTAGGTTGTAATATTTTTACCAACAATTTTAAAACCTCAACTTTTGCATTCACCTGAAATCCTCCTGCGTAATAGAAATGATGATGCTATAAAGTGTCCTACGTAAAACGCCACGGAAGTCTTCATTTGACTAAACAAAAATAAACAAAGATTAGCGTACTCGCTTTGTTGATTCTAGTCGTGTCGTTCGGTGTTACTGTAAACGTCACAATAAACAAATGAATGGCAATGGGTTACCCATAAACCTTCGCAGACTTTTTAAAAGAAAGATTGAATTATAAGACTCCTTGAGTAACGGCGAATGCTGTGAATTATCCGAACAAGGAGTTCTTGACCTTTATAGTCTCTATCGAGCTACTTGCGGTAAAACACTGAACATTTTTTAAAGATGCAAACCCGATTACGATCAAAGTCAATTAATAGATATGGTAATAATTAGCAGTAGTATTTACTTTTGTTACTGGAAGTATGCAAATGTATATTGTATCAGTACAAAAAAAGTCTTTAGAAATGCTTTTTTTTATCAGATTTGGATTAGCGATTCACACACGTGGAAGATAAATTGACAAGAGAAATATAAATTACGTCAGCTATTACACTATAATTTCCTTTCTCATCATAACAAGTAATTAGGTAATATTTATTTTTATGTTTTTATATTTATATTCACTACTACTTATTTATTTATATCCAGCATATAAGCTGTAGTTTAAGCTGTGCAATTAATCAAAGCAGATACAACTAAATCCACTGTTTGCACCAAAAATCCTAGAACATAGGAAAATGGTGGTTGTATGTATGCTACATCGGAAATTGGTTAGAAATAAAGAGAACTTCAGAAAAACTACAAGCAAGTTAGTACGTTATTTATTTATATACCTTTGCTTTTCCATGTGGGTCTCCTTTTTCCTTGGTCTTTTTGTAACACGCTTAAAGTACGGATGCAGAGAGATAAAATTGATTTTATTACTATTTAATAGTAATATTATTTGTTAAAATGCACTTTCCGATTGAGTTCTGTCTGTTGTACCGCTCAACTTTATCACATCATCATCAGCTCGGCACAAACAAAGAACAAAATTAGTCACAATAACGTGGGATCACACCTCCGATATGACAAGAAAGCGCTGACAAAAAAATTGATGCTGCTGTGATGTAAATCAATTCAGCTCACAACAAAAGCAACTCAACTCTAGGTAGAGATGTTTTATATGCATGTAACTGTCGGGCTTTTTATTATTGCTTTTGCTAGTAAAATTGTCGCATACCTCGAATCAGATCAATTTCTGGTATGCGTATTGTTTTGATGTTATTTCACTGTTTTTGGAAGCCCATAAGCTTTTGATGGCGTACATTTTTAGACAATATTCCGACGAGAAACAAAGGAAAAATCTTTTTATTTTTTACAAACGTCACCAATAAATCTTTTTCCCACACTTGATAATTTCAATTAACAAACTAATAGTTGAAAACTATTTTCGAAAATGTATTCCAAAAATAAGGCAGCGAACGATCTGGTAAATGTAGGATTTTCAGTAAAGTCACCTTTAGCATTTTGCGTCGTCGTTTCCTCGACTAAAAAGCCTTTTTAATTTCAAGGATTTTTCATGCGCGTCACAAAGAAAGATTGGAACGTATTCAAAAAAAACATTTGACACAGATGTCCCATTTATCATTGCATAACTTTGCAAGTTACAATCGGTTTGCTGGAGTACCGAATATACATTCGCAAAACTCGAAGTGGAGTTGTGAAAGGTGAGTTAGCAAATGAGTTTCCAACCTCCAAATTGATAGCTTATATAACTAATTACCTATGCAGCATGTCTGACGTGGACATACTATATATTATTTATTTAGAAGAATAAAGCGCTACAGTTTTTTAGAAAGCTTATTTCTGTAATTTGTATTCTATTCTGTGCTCCGCCGTGCGCTAAAGTCCGTGAACCACTTTTTAAAGTTTGTAAAAGTCACCATTGAAATTTTTTTGGTGAAAAATAGTTATCAAAACAATAGCAATAAAAAGTGATTGATGCACACGTTAAAAAGATGTAAGATGCAAACAAGCAGATTCACTTGGAATTCATTGTTGTTGCTCCTGTTGCAAATATTTCGGCACGGAAAGTGTCAGAGGAAACGCCATTGTGCCTGTGCATAAAAATGTGGTAAAAGTTAAATTGACAAGTTGTTTATCACTATCAGCACAAAACTACACAGTAAAAAGTACTACCAACCAACTGCACAACGACTACAAGTATAACATGGGTAAATCTGTACGTAGAGCAAACATTAAATTCAATTCTATGGATTTTATGGAGCAATTTCACATCACTCCTTTTTTAACAAATGAAATCGGCGTTACGACTCAGACAATATAATCATCATTACTACCCATTATTTAGGAATTGCTTCAAATGGAAGCAAAAAAATACTGCTGCCAGTTTAAACTCAGGTAATATAAACTACCTGTATCATTGTAATAATTGTAAATACCTATGCCCTAGGTTAATCTAAAACTTATTCATGCCAAGTTAAAAATCGTATATAGTAAAGTGAGCAAAAAATTATCATGCAAATAATTTGCATCAGTAGTAGTAATGCAGTGCATTGCTTCTCGTCTCTGGGCAGACGGTCTCCGGAACTAGCTTGTACAAAGTAATTTCCAAACCCATTCCAAGTCATGTCAGATGACTTGATTAGCTTTGCTAATCAAGATTTTGCACACCATTTCATCATGAACGCATCATTGTACTCCACTGAGAGTTTTTTGATAGCTGCATAGTAGAGTAGTAGTAGTAGTATTCAATAGCTCACTCAAACTGATGGATGATGATAATGATGAGTTTTTGCGATTTCCATTGGGCTATTGGACATCATTTACAGTTGATTTAGTATGGATAAAATGCAAGACATGCATGCTTGCATGGTACATTACATTTCGTTTTATGTCAAAAGCGCAGAAACGCAGAATAATAGCAAAATAGGCAAATGTGTAGTGAATTTTGGAATGGAATGAAACTCGGATAGTACGACGAATTTTCTATTCATAAATATTAGCTTCTTTGTCCAAAAAAAATACTAGAAGATATAGCATACTACAATAGCTCATCATCCCATATATTATTCCAATAATAATATGTGCTGTAGTATTAACAATAATTTTTGGTATTTATGTTGTGATGAATGATGAGGAAATGTCATGTCTTTGTACAATCACGATAATTATTTTTCTATGTGCACAATATTATCATCAGTTAATACACGTTTGTTCCTAGCTTATTATCATTAGTGGTTATACAGCCTTTTGCTACAAAGGGAATATAGTAAATAGAGATTTTGGAGTTTATCTGCAATCACATATTTTTAATGAGCAATCGTATTTTTATTTTCTGTGAAGCTAACCTATACAGCAGGTGTACCATACCCTAATCTTACTTGGCTAGTAAAATGTTTCTGTGATTTTAGGGAGTTTTGTAAAATTAGGTAGAGCGAGGTACAATGTAATTTTACTAGAAAGTCAAGTTAATTTCATTTTCTATTTTTCAATCACTGAAAAAAAGAAAAGTATTTCCTATCTTAATGCTGACATCATTGTAGATAAAAACGATATTGTATTGTTGTTTTCAGAACTTTAAAAAGTTTCATCCAAATTGCCCGTATAAGCATAACTGAAAGCTGGTAATACTTAAATCTACATGGCTTTTGTTTGTTATGAATGCATGATGACTTGACATGACGAAAATGTTTGTGTGTGACAAGTGTGTGCAAACTACCGGGAAAAAATGTATAAAAGCAGACGTGATTTTGAGGAAGATTTTTATTAATTATATTATAACCACTTCCTGTGTACTTGCTACAAATATTTCGCCGCTCTCTGTATGCTGTAAATTTTACTTTTTATGATGTTATTGATAAAATAAAATAATGTTAATGCTGTATGTATTCCAAAGCAATTTTCGACTTCACACATACAACCGCGAATTTGTAGGCATTATTAAGCATTTTATCGTTCTAGTCCAATAGATAAAAATAAAAAGTTCCACAGAATGCATCCGACTTTGTAAAAATCAAATCTTCGTCCATTTATATACTTTGGAGATTTTAGCCATTAACGCTACAACCTGCCAAATATGTTCCGAAAGCATCTATAATACAGCACACAAATGCACTTTTTCAATCCTGTTTGATGGCCACTTTCTGTATAGTTTTGAATTTATTTTGAGTTTACAGAGCAAAAGCTACAAAAGTTGTCCATTTAGCAAATATTCATTAAAGTCTGAGTTATTCATTACTCTGCTAATTTTTGTAATGAGTACGATTTCTAAATTCTGTGTAAAGTTGTTTTTTTACTTAGTGGTAAAATCATGGTAAAATGGAATGCTTGGTATTTTTTGTAAAAAAACAAGATAATCATTTCCACTTTACATTACATAATAAAAACGCATTATAAATTTATATAGTATGACGCTCTCAAAATATTGCATATACCTACATGCTTACTTTTTAAAAAACGTATTGCGGTGTTAATGACCAGAGCAGACAGCTTTTTACAATTAGAAATGGTACATCATCATATTATTCATTCTACTTGAGGATGATTATGATTAGCACAATTCTGATGTACAGTGAATAAATTGCTCGCGAATTAAAATGGGATTAAAAATCATGATAAGTATACTCTCTTATTCGGAAGATTGACAAGCTATTTCATTCAACCTGTTCCATGTTGCAAGGCATTTAAATTGAAAACATATTGCGCGTCAACATTCTCAAAATATCATAAACACCAACGCGTATAAGTAGGTACAACACCACATTCACATTACAGCTCTAGGAATAGTAAATTCTTTGTTCGTTATGCCTTTGTATACTTATACCGAAAGTTTAAAGCTAGTTGATAATTATAATAATATACATACCTATATACTTAAACAATAAGCTTTGCTGTTTCGTTTTATACGAAAAATCAGTTGTATTTTTGGAACACGTGTATATTCTTAGAAGGTCGAGTTTAAACCTGGCATACCCGACTTATTTTTCTTGGACTTTGGAAATTGATTAATGTATTTTATGAGTTTTTAAATTGGCGTTAGTGTTTGCACTGGGACAAATAAAGTTTAACAGTAGTACTATTATTATTGGAGTAAAAAAGCTCCCTTTTATATTCAAAAATGCTTTGTAAACTGGATTAAAGCAAAAACAATTAGATATTTTAATATTCTTGTAAATGCGTGCAGTTAAGATGAAGATAAAATAATTATTGTAGAAAT
>JAHZMT010003983.1:0-23844 GCA_027743785.1 Sinhomidia bicolor
ATTAGATGGTACAAACTTTAAACGAGACTTTAATCTAAGTCTGAGTCTGACAGACCTTTAAAAAATGAACTCGGCGGGCTACAAAAAATTACGCTTACCTAACACATTTAATGTGTTAACTAATAAAGCAGCCTAACAACAGTTTTCCGGTTAATTACACAAGTTAGAAAAGCTTTAGGTTCAAATTAAAAAATAAAAAGTAAACTTTTAAAAAGATGTGACAGAGAAATTATTCACGATTTTAAAGTTATTGGAGTTATTATGTGACAGAGTCACATTATAAAAATACCACATAGGAAGTGAGGGAGTGAGGGAGCGGAGAGAATTTGTCTGAATTCTGAATGCTGTACTTCTAAACGCTTCAACCGATTCAACTCAAATTTTGTAAAACGACTTAATGCCTCCATGCACGCTATTATAAAGAAAATGAGTTGCAAGTAATTCACACCTTAGGATTTTCAGCAAGGCTTTAAATTTGACTAAATATCGTGTCGGTGTCTCTAAATTGTTATATTGAGAATGTAATTGAACGCCTATATACTTGGATGTTTCCGCTAGGTAGTCTGTGATATTTCAAGAAAAATATACGAGCTATTCAAATTTTATTTTCACCGGAGTAAACCCTTTTGAGATTTTGAACAATTTTCTGCGGTAACGGTTAAAACTGTTGCAATTTCTAAATCTGATATCAGCATTTGCATCTTTTTATGCCTAATTGTACGATCTATTCAACGTAGAAAAGAAAAATCCAATTTTACAACTTAAAACAGTTCAGATCTGTCAAATTTCATTTAGATGCTACCAAATTTTATTATTTGGAGTATCACGTTAACTGTTTGAATGATGAAATGTAACGAGAGAAATATATAGTTCAAAATGGCAAAGTTTCAGATGAATAGATTTTATTTTTGAGTGTATTTTCTTAATTTCAGTTTGAGTTTCCTGGCCTTGGGGAAGGCTACTGCCCCCTATAAATACTCCTCTGACTAAAATACTACGATTTTTGAATTACCCTATTCAGGCCTATTCTATGCGACATATTATTTAAATTACATGACCATTTATTTTAAAAGCATAGCAGAAACATAATTTAACACAACGATATGAATCGATATGAATCACCGTGCTATGTATTTTATGTACAAGGTTACCCATCGATTTCATTCCATTTTAAGCTAAAGAAAAGCAATTCCAATTTCTATAAATAAAATCCTATTATTTTCAGCTGCCTAATTTTAATACAAGAAGGGAAATAAGGTTGAAACCATTTCTATTTTGTCATTTGATTGATTTCTAGTATTTAGCGTACGGCTGTTGTACGGCATCAACGTCAACGCCATCGTGAGCAGAATCATTCATCAGCAGTCAGACTAGCTCTATGTCTTTCCCTACATTTCCTTTCTGCTCAGTTTGCTGTAAACAGGAAAAAACAACGGACATCCTGCTAATCGGGTCACTTCAAAAGCGACTTGGGACGAGCACTAGTCTCATAATAACATTTAGTGCAAAGGAGATGCAATGAAATAACGAGGAAATTGGCGTAAGAAACTTATTAGCTAGCTTACCAGCTTTCTCGAAAAGGTAGTTTGTAATAATGCTCGTATTTTATTCTCCTAAATATCGTTGAAGCGCAGTTATCGAGGTAAACCACAACTGAAATGTGACTAGTAAAAAAGTGGCAAACATTTTCGCTTGTATTCTGACGAGCATGACAAAATTTGTTGATTGTTCAAATTCAATACTACTTAAGTGTCTTTGTATAAAGCTATTAATCAAAATTTCTACATGTTTAAGATTAAGAACAGAGAAATCAGAAGTTGATTTTAAAATCAATTGATTTATCTTTATTAAGATACTCTAAATTTATTAATATTAAATTTTTTAAAATTGATCCAGTTTGATAGTATGTATTTAATAAGAAGATGATTTTACCATTTTAAACGACAAACATTACGTCTTAAATACCGTAAAACTAGGTCAAAAGTTTGTAAATTTGGTATTAATCAACTTGGAATGAATCAGTAATTAATAAAAATAGACAAGTTACTCTGGCAGTTCCGTAAAATTGATACTAGGCGGATTGTAGGATATTATGCCGTCTTCTTTTCTACATCTGAAGTTAGTCGTGCCGACCCGCTTTTAACTGTTTAGTACTTGTCGCAACGCAACCGTCAATGCTACTGGATTCCATGAATGTGCGTACGTACGTACATATGGGGTACAGTGAATTGGTTCTAACTGCGGTAGCCGACGACAGTGAAAAACTAGTCACACAAACAGATAACGTCTTCATAATCAGGCATGCCTTGAGACTTTATATATGTAATAGTATTAAAATATATTGCATATAGGTACATATAGGTACATACATATGCGTACTTTGTAAATTACAGTCTACATTTTAATAATAAATGAGCATAGCACGGAATTCATAATTTAATGTTGATGACCATTATTCAAAAGAATTTTCAAAAGACCATCTCCTGGAAGCTGTACTAACACAATTTTCTCCAGAATTCACAATTCCCTTCATCTTTTTTCACATTGACAACTATACAATGACACTCTCCAAGGTTTTCCTGAAATAGTAGTATCACATATCTTATTTATCTTCAATTACCTCCATACTATTGTGTGAAACTGGAGACTTTCTTCTTTTATGGAAGCCTCATATAAATTATAAGGGCACAGTAGTATATATGGGAGTTTTCAGCCTTTCATTAATTAATAATAAATTTGAACAAGAGCAACTTGTTTTCAACACACATACCTACATATTCTCATGCTATATATTATATTCTATTCTTATTAACGTTACGGTATAGACCAGTTCAGGCAAAAGCTAGTTCCAAATGTGGATATCCAACTGCAGAACATGTCCATGTAGCAAAAAAAGCCACCGGTCAAAAAGTTCGAATCTGCAGTTCAGTTACAGTTTGCTCATAGTATGTATGCCTTTACATATCCCCTTACACGACAATCTCCCCCTTTGCCAATTTCTAAAGAAGACCACACCCGGAAAGAAGTAACTAGTTAGCCAAAAGTTTATATTATTCTGTTTATCAATGAATGGTTAATGGGCAAACGAAAGGGATGAACAACAACACCCGAGCTCCAACTTATGTAGCTTTCGAGCGAAATGGATTTTTTATTTATGCTAGAAGCTGAAAGAAAAAAACCTACAGAGGAAAAAGTCGCGCTTTTGTATTTTCTTGTAATAATTAATCTAATTATACAGATAATTTCATTCTTAATAATTACGCCTGTGAGTTGTTATTGTTAAATTGGGCTGAATGCTGCTAGGAATGTTCTTTTATTCACTATTAGAGCGTGAGTTTGTTCAACCCTTTATAATATTTTTTTTAAAGAAATATAAATGGGTAAAACATTAGTAGTTAAACATTTAATACCTGTAGGCATCCAATGCCTACCGTCGTAGTTAACAACAAAATACATTTAGTAACTTTTCGCTACGACCTAATTGTTGAATAAAATAACTTAAATTATACACTAGTTTTTTTTACTAAGAATCGTTGCCGAATATTCTGGTACTCTACTTTTGTGTTCACAGTGGTATATCACGTTACTGGATTTCCGGAGTTTTCTTTTATAATCTGTATTTTCTTACTTCTTTGACAAATATACGGAAAGCAAGCTCTGGAAACAAAAGGCCCTGTGAATGTGGAACAAACAATTGACTGTGTTTGTCCGTTTTGAGTTGTTTTGTCACTTTTACTTAAATTAAACTATTTACTTGAATATCTGTTGTCAAAATACTAGCTTTCATTTTCTACTTTTCTATAGAAATGAAATAAAAGATTTCGTTTCTGAAAGATTTCATTTGTTTGCAGCAAGTGTTCATAAATAATATACACAGTCGCAAACAAAAGAAAGTCAAGTTAATCCTAGTTCTTTTCGGCTACTACAGATGGGATACAATTTTGGCTTTTTTGTGAAAGCCAGAAACTCTCATAAAAATGGATAAAAATTGCAACAGTGATTGAATCGAGAGTTTTGTTTGGTACTTGAAAAAATCTCTTGAGGCATTTTTTATGTTTTCTTTTTTTGTTGTTTAGTGTTCTCTATACATAGGTACATGTATGTCTTCATCGTTCCATGCACAACTTGTATTTATTTTTTGTACAATGTAGAGACTAACCAACAGTCCAGTTTCCAGTATTTGTGTGTTGCGTTGTTGTTTAGTGCGTTTTTGTATGTAAGCAACAAGCGCATGTCGCATTTTCCAGTTGTGGAAACGGTTCCACACACAACTTTTCTATCCATATCATACGAACGAAGAACAAAGTATAAAACCTGAAGAAGCACGCTCATGCCATATTTTGAGTCCTTCATGTGCTAAGAGTTGAGTAGCAGCGCTGGTTTGGCAGTAGCCGTGGCTTCTTCAACAGAAAAGCAAACTTTAGACTGAAAGCGAAACAGAAAGGATTTTTTTCCATGCAAAACGTATCACGGAATGCAGCTCTCTTGCCTGGGCACAGACAGCTTTGGGAAGTTTAGCAGAGCAGACCTAAGTCAGTGTTTAGTTCTGAGCTTCTCTACAGTTTTTTACCACTACATTTCCTTACTCTTTTACTCAGCTTTTTCTTTTGGTGAACCACTCTTTATCAAGCAAAAATTTATAAGGCAGTTCATTCAAGTTCAGTTTCATCTTTCGTTTCCTTTTTCATGAAAAAAAGCAGTCAGGTTTTTTTTAACAAAGTCAGTTTTTTTTTATAAACTAGCTAGCTATCACCTTTGACTTGTAGTCTTTTTTATACATTTTTTTCTGTTCGTCCAACGGAAGCTAATTTTTCAAAGTCAAGACTGGGTGTCAATGTAACAGATACTTACCACTTGCAAGTAGTATTAGAGCAGTGTCCAGGTTACATATAGTAGGTTGTTATGTTGTAGTAGTGTCAGCTTCAGAAACCACACGTACCGTGGTCCTACCGTTATTTGACTAATTCCTTGTGACCTATTTCAACTACATTCATTTTGTCACTGTCTCCGTGTATCAGTAAGTAAATTCATCTTATTGACAGAAGAAACGCCAGTCCCGAAATTCTATACTTGATAAACGTAGTGTACGAGGTTCTTTACCAAACCGTGAGTAACAAAACATTCATTGTGTTAGTATATTATATTATATTATAAGAACTTGAAAACACAGCCAAACAGCAAAAAAACAAACTGTGTAGTAGTTAAAGTGCATAAACTTGACTTTCACTTATATACATCCTGAACTTTCATTTTTCTCCTTGTGAACTTTTGTGTTAAAAAGAAGAAAAAGTCGATCAAGAAAACAATAGACACTAATAGGTATATATATTTTTATATAGATATATATATATATATCTATACATATATAAATTGTACTTTCTTGTTTAGTTGTTACCTCTCAGCAACAACAAAAAAGAAACAGTTATTGAAGTAAGCGTTATTGTTATTATATAGATGCGGTAGACAAACGATTGTCCAGCTACAAGTGTTGCGTAAAAATTGATGGTGGTGAGTGATAAGCTCGCTTAGTCTTTGTAAAAGTAAAGATAGTGAGAAGGCGGGGTAGTGAAAGACACAAACAGGACCTTTATCACTGTGCTAGATAGTAATAGTCTGACTTTTAGTGTAGGGGAAAATATAGAGACGAAAGAGTGAGATCTGACAAGCTGGGGCGAAGTGATACAGTCCTTTCTCTACCAAACAAAGGGAATCTTTTACATTGCTCCACTGCTGTAAAGTGGTCACACACTGAAACTATAACACTTTTATCAAAAGTTTTTGGTTGTACACGTTCTCAATCTTTGATTTGTTTTCCCACTCAATCCACTCAGCAATTTGTTGGATTGGACTTTTATAACCTGTTGTAAATGTTGTTTGTTGTTTTACTCAAAAAACTTCATGGTAAACACTAGACTACATAGTACTTACTAAAATACATATAGCTGTATAGTTTCAAGTTCAAAATTTTGTATACGCCTAAAGAAAGTATGTGTGTATGTAAAACAATGTCTGTAAGCCTTTATTAGTTTTTTTTTGAAACTGACAAAACCACAAACAAACAGTGAGCAAAGGCAATCCAGGTGACAAAACACTTTTGTAGTATTTTTTCTTTTAACTTTTTAGCTGATTGAGAAAAAGTATAAAAAAAGTTTATTCAAGTTTATTGGTACTTGTGTATGTGCGGGCTACTTTTTTCTTGGTGAAAGGAAAAGGACGAGACAGAAAAAAATAAAAGAAATTCCTTTGTTTCACTTTTAAACTTGTCGCCATTAGAGTCTGTGTCTTCAACTGAAAACCACATACCAACACCAACCACATATTATACCTACATACGTGGAAAAAAGCAATTCAAGCAGTCGTTTGTTTGATGACACACACACATACACACAAAAACTAGCTGTATTTGTTACTTTGACACGTCACGAACAAATTGTAGTGATTTTGCATTTTTCAAAGTGTACATGCCAGTTGCAGACTCGCCACGTCAAAATGAAAAATTTACACAAAAGTCAACCAAGTCAACCAATGAGTGCATAAATATTTTCACTCGCTTTCACCGCGTAAAGAGGTAAAAAAAGTTGCTGCTATAAAAAGTTATTTTCTTCTTCAGGTATATAGAAACCACTACTCTCTTACCGGCTACAACAGCACGACGCATTTTATTCTCACCGCGCTATTTTTGCAATCAAAAGAATCGAAAAAAAGAAGAAGAAAGGCGGAAGAACGCTTCAGAAGTACATACAACAGTGATCTCTCATCCAGACCAAAGTGGTGCGAACGGGAATCAAGTAAGCATTAGGATTACACACGACGGTAACATTACATTGCACAGGTTGTTTCGACAGAGCAAACGTCCACAATGGTATATATATAATATGGGGCGATTAGAACAGTTTCAAGGGTGGTAGTATAATAGTAGCAGTTGTAGTAGTAGCAGCAGCAGCAGCGATGCTCTCAGGTTGTTGAAAAAAAACGAGAAAAAATATATTGCTCATCTTCTTCTTAAAAAGAACATCTGTATGCAGCAATCTTTTCGCTGACTGATTTGTGCTGCTCTTTCTACCTACTTTTTCTACTACTCCTATTTCCAGTAGGAGCAATCATGTTGTGGTAAATTTACCTTTTTTCCCGGTATACTACATTAAATCACTATTGTCTATACAACCAACTAGTTCAAGACCTTGATGTTCAAAACGTAGTGAGTAAAAACATGAGGAAAAAATAGCGAGCATGCTGTGTGATATGCGATTCTTTCTCTACTTTTTCAATCTACAAACTTGTCTTGACACAATGTACTTTTCTTCTGCACTCTTTACCTATTTTATATATCTGTTTGAATGAATCGCTTCCATTTTTTCCCCTTTTTCTCTCTGCTAAACTCCCTGTGCATCTATACTTAAGTCTTTTACAACAGAACGAGTGCTAATTTACACAGCTGATAATATATAGACAGAGCAGTAGTCGGAAGACGGCACGGCGACGACGGTAACACGCATTCTTTTATACTTGCATACTTTCATCCGCATACGTACACAGAGGAAAGAGAAAGCGACGATCCGAAATACTTTGTCCTATTACTGCTGTCATTCAATGAAAAACCAATTTTCTCCTAGAGCAACGTCTTATTTGTCACAGAGCACTTGCTCAACCTTTGCTAAGCTCTGCACGTACGTTTGCATTTGTTTTGAAAGGGCGAGAAAATGTGTGTGGCGGTTTGAGGGAAGGAAGAAGAAACGAGGGGAAGATAACAATGAAAGGAAAAACGGATAATATGAGAATAGCAAAGAATATGAGATTATGTCTATCTTTCGTGTCATTATTATTATCACTGAAACTTGAGAAGTTTGCTGTGGAAGAAAAGCAAAAAATGAGCGGCGTATCCAAGAGCGAGAAAAAAAGAGTATGAAGAAGCTTACTGTTGTTTTTTTTCTCCTATTTAATCGTTCAGTAAACAAACAAACCAGTTTGCATAAAAAGTCGTAGCGCACTTGGTAAAAATCAAATGGCTACGCAGTGCATTGTAGGTTAGATGATTGCAGTCACCGAAATGAACAACTGGATGTTAACCATAGGTCTTAAGTAGATTGCTCAAATGAAATGATATTTTATGCAGAAAAAGGGATGCCGCAGTTTTTTTCCAGTCTAGTACTACAGCACAGGAAAGATGAATGAGATACACGTCACATAAGTACGGCAGGGTGTGTAGTTTTTGCAAATTCATTCCATTCAAAGCAAATTTTGATGACCATGCCTCTTTCAGAGTGTTTCTTAAAAATTTGCATTCTGACATATCAATTTGTTCAATCTTGAAAGTTAATGATGTCATACTATGTATGTTGACACTACTGTCAAATCACGTCACGGCTTCACGTTATGCATGCATAATATATCTTTGTAAAATAGGTGTTCTTTTTCATTTCTTCTTAAATTCTTCATTAGCCCTACAAATGATTTATAATATGGACTTCATATTCTGAAAGGTTCTAGGATGACTGCCACCACGAACACATAACTAATTCTGTAGTATTGTATAAAAAGAGCTGCGCATTTGAAAAAATAGTGTTTGCATGGGGTAAGTTGAGAAAAAACAGTGAAAATTTAAATTGCGTATTGTAGAAAAACAACATGCTTTACTTTACTAAACTTTGAATAAACTTTTTGCTAACAAGATATAAAATGCAGTGAACATTATTGTTCTTTCCTAAAATACAATTCCGATTGAGAGTTGCCCGTTTGCTAGTTGTCCGAAATTTTAATATTTTAGCATTTGACATTTGCACGAACACGCCTCCAAAGAACTTATACGAGCACATCTTTAAAAAGTTGGCAGAAAAGAATTGTCAATATATATTCAAGTTGAATTGTGAAGTATGAAAGATGCATCATTGTCAGAATACGTGGCAGATTACATATCGAATGCTGTCGACTGGAGTAAAGCGAACGTTTTATTACCATTTTTATTTTACGAGCAAAAAAACCCTGTCTATGGCCTGGGGCCTTTGTAATTGTTCCAGATAGAAAAAAAGCTTGCTGAATTAAATGAATACTTTATTAGAAAAGACTAAATTAACGGAATGTCACGACAGGCCAGTTTATCTTTTTTTCTCTACCACATATGCAAAGACAGCACCTCCTTTTGATAAAAAATAAGGTAGAATAATAATGAAATTTATGATGATTATGATGACAGCACTAATAATGACATAAGAACAATTGACAATAAAAGCTATGTAGCATTAGCAGTACATTCCTTCAGAGTAACATTTTAGATTGAGAGACACCCTTCATCTCCTCATCCCTTCTACTTTATTATTCTTCTCCCAAAGGAAATTCAATGTTACATAACACAGGAATATTTGGTTGGTTTGCAGCAGTCAAAATGTCATGTTGACAGGATACGACATTGCTTCTCAGTTACATACAAACAAGTGTATATTTTTGCTCTGCTTTGCATACTTAAGTAAATGAACGTAATCATATAGGTTTTCCTCGATTTGAAAAAAGAAATATATATTTTTTTAAATTTAAATATAGGTAGACAGACAAATATATTTATCAACCTGTCTCAGTTCACAAATCACCCAAGTAGAGATGCATGTGTGTGTGTACAAGCTCTGCAAATTCAATTTACACGTTTAAAATCACAAGAGACGGCAAAATTATCATGTTTACCAACGACTAAAACGTGTAACATGTGATAATATATTTTATTACCAGGCTAGTTTACGATGAGCATAGCATAGCGGAGGAGATGAATGAGTGTGTTGAGTAGTTGTGTAAGTGGCATGATGATGATGGCATGGTATGCCACACAATCCCACGACAAAAAGTTTTATTTTCGCTTGTTAATCAACTGGACGCAACCAAGTGTCACGAGTGCATATAAACACTTGTAGAATTTCCTTTTAATGAAGAGGCATTAACAGGAAGTGAGATGACGACTACAACGACAGTCATTGTGTGTGTGTGTGTTGTACAACACAACACCCGTTCAATATTCCTCATCATTTATGGGAGAAGAGTGGATATTCTAATCAGCGTCCCGCAACATGCAACTTTTAAAAAATATTATGTAATTATACTTTAATAATAATAACAATAATAATAATAGCGACTTGTGACGATGATGACGAGGATGATACAATAAATTGTACCATGAAAATTTAATACCGTCCCACTAGACTAGACTCTCCTTTTCATCCTTGGCCAAAACATGATCAACTTTGAACTTAGGTAGTATTATTCACTCTCTGTCGGCGTTCTCCAACTATATATTTTTTTAATATGAACCTGTTATATCCAAATATATGCATGCACTCGTGTGGCTATGTGTTTTTATATTTGCTATTTGAACAGACAAGCAAACTTGAAGTAGATTTACCATCCATTAACCATAATAGCTCTTTACTCAACCGGTTACCGCTACTACAACTACTACTACTACGACTACTCCTACTACTACTGCTATTTTCATTCATTACGATTGTAATCTTGTAGGGAGATACCTTGCCCAATAAACATGGATTTATAAACTAGCCTTGTGCAATAAATTTATGGATAAGATAAGACTTTTTTTGTTAATTGCACTACGTGTCATGGAAGTACGTTTGACAATGATTTTTACGCAAATGTCTCAAGGATTTGTAAATATTCGCCAAACTTGAAGAAATATAGACTTGTTGTATGCTGTGCAATCTACAACGCGCCACGTAGAGCTGCTATATTACTTACTACATTAGCATCTTAACTGATGGCACTATTACAAGACACATTGACGACTCTTTTTAACTCGTAAAACACGTGCTCTCAACTTATTTTTCGCAATAGACAAAACACCACTCGAGTAATACGAAAAATTAAAATTTTTGCAGTGCCTACCAAAGTCCACACGGTAAGCTTCCCATTTTTGGGGCGACTCGGGGCAAAGATAGCCAAAAGTAGGTTTATCGCAAACTTGTACTCTACATCAGCAACAAACTTGCGAAGGTGTAAAATCTTGAGACACTTGTATAAGTTTCAACTGTAACAATAACAATAATACAAGTTTGAGTTTTTACTAACATTATCTTTTAAATAATAATAATAATAATAGTAATAACAATAATAATAATAATTATATCATTAAAAATAACAAATGCACAGCAATCATTTTCTGTAGAGTTGCTCTTTTGGTGTTTTGCTGTGGTTGTTGTTGACTGACGCAGACAAAACAATGTAATAATACTGCTATCTTAAGTATAAAAAAGTGAAGCTAAATTTAACAGTAGGAAGAACTTAATCTTGACAAATGTCCTCGGAGATGACATTCTCCAGAATTTGGAGTCACTCTTAAAATCCACTATTACATGCGAACAGACAGAGAGAGAGAGAGAGAGGGATTTGATTTGTCGCAAACTTGTGTAATATGTAAACGTCAGCTTGTTTCTTGTGCGTTTTAATACACCCGTGTATACAAACAAGTATCATAAAAGGTAATCGTGTATATACTTAAAAATTCTACCAGTTAAATTCTCCTGTTCATCTCAAAAGTGTAGTATATAGTGTGTGTTTACTACTTACAACAAACAATCACACTGCTACTACTACTTCTTGTATGACTCCTGTTTCTAGTTATTAAGCAATTTTGTAAGATTGTTTTAGCTAAAGGTTTTTTTAAATAAAAAATAAGCAGTTGCTCACCTACACACTTTCTTGCTTCCTCTTATTCAACAGTAGCAGAGCAGCAGACAGACAGACAGAGTATAATCTTTTCTTCCCTTGAACACTGCATTTCATTTAAGTTTGAAGGGAAAGTGGGGAAATAAAACTCTTCAACAAAACCGAACATAGTAGAAGATTGAGCGTCTTGTGGAAGCTGTGTGGAAGAAGGAGAAAAGCAGCTACCTCAATTTCTACATAAACGGGCTACTTTGTGTTTCTACTTTCCGTCTTCTTCTTTTTCGCCTTCTTCTTTACTCCCACGTTTGATGCGTGTGCTGTTGGCTGACTCAAGTTGTATTTTTTGTTTCGTTGTTGTTGTTTCCCCAGAGGAGGATTAGTTACATTCACATTGAACTTGTGTCTAATATATTAATAGTATTATGATGATGAGCTATGAACATAATAATAATAGTAATAGTATGGATATTATGAATGTATAAAAAGTGAAATGTTGTTGTATGGTAAAATATACAACTGACTGGTGCCAAAACTAAGTTCAAGGACTATTCGTCGAAACAAACAGTAGAACTTTACATACATATATACCTACTCTAGCAAAAGATTTGCTTTTCTCTAGCATTCTGCTCGTCGCATCTTCTTCCCGGAACAGAAACAGACAAAGTTACTACTAACTAACAAACAACAATACATACAGAATACTGCGTTCAGCGGACGCCATAAAAACATATACTCGTTCTCAGGTAAGGTGTCCATATTTGGAAACAATATCTTATTTTTTTGGCTTTCTCTATTTATATTGCTTTTTATGTACATAGATTATCAAAATTCATGTTTTCATAAATCATCACTATTTTTCGGCGTTCAAGCGTATCAATACCCATTTTCTCGACAAATAGTGACCTCCACCACTTCCAACTTTTTGGCCGAACAAGAGAAAGCTGGTGCATATAATACCTACAATTTAACAAAAAAAATGGTTACATCCCAATTTAAAGACGAAAAAGAGAGCATGTGTGTATATGTGTATATATTTATAGAGGACATGCTGAAGCACAAATATTTTTTTTTGCTGTTAGAGCAAAGGGATCATGGCATCGAAAACAAAAAGCTCATGTGAAAGCTTGCCGTGTTCCGTTGCGAGTCTTTGCCTTCTGCTACCCACACTAAATACCATGTCAAGCAGTGGAAAGAGAAGTGCTAGCATATAAGAAGCATAATATCATGTCTAGTAGCTATAGATGGAGAATCAAAAAATAAAGTACGAGGAAAGCCTTGAGAATGTAACTGAAGTGGATATAATAGTAACAAGAAGGAATATTACCGTATGGTCATATGAGTTTTACCCGAGAAAGTGTGCCTTTTCCAGTATTCTATTTTATATACATTTTATCCGCAGTTTGGGTTTGTCTTTCTCTTAAACCCTTTCTCCAATTCTAGGCACATAGACAGCAGCAAGTAGCAGCAAGCAAACAACAACATAATATTCTACAAAATCCATTTTTTGCTAGGAAAAGAAGAAAACATTAAGTATCACATGAGTAACATCAAGAAAGACCATTAATGTTACTTATTTACTTACTACAAGCAACAGAACAGAATTGTAGCAAGTGGATCCGCCACCATCAACTTATTTTTTTATATCATCATCCCAATCTGTATGAATGAAAATGAACAATACACAAGAAAAACTAGTGAGCTGCTATTTTATACGTGTGTGCTCTATTGATTCCCGTGCTGAACAATATAATAATACTAGTATTGTGGCGAGCACATTGACTGACACACACACACACACACACAAAAAACATGATTTCATGCTTTAGCAGCTACAGCCATTTTTAAGTCACAATAAGCTCTGTTTAACAAAGTTGTATGGGTATTATGAGATGGCCAATGTTGAAAGTAAATAGTTTCAGTCAGTTGTAGCATGAGTTGTTGATTGCTGACAAAAAGAAAAACCTTTAGCTTTGTACGGAGTCTTTGAAAAGCCTTTTGTTGTTGATGAAGATGCCGGGCAATAAAGCAGTTTTTGCAGCTTTTTGTTCGTTCAGTTCTTTCGCACCAAACAGTTTTCTCGCTTGTGTGTGTATTGCAGTTTTTGTAACAAACAACAGTGGTTTACGCTTTTCGCGTGAACAAGCAACCGAAAGTCAAACTGTGTTTTTGTGTACTTACACACACACAGTCTTTGTAAGGAAAAGTCAACAGTAGTAGTAGTAGTAGTTAGTAATGCGTAATATAAGCCAGCAAAATTATATTTATACCTACATGAGATATAAGAAAAAGTGTGTGTGTGTGTGCAGTAGAGTGTATATATATGTTTGTATTTATGGCTATCATTCTTTCCTTCAAGCATGTTTGACTGACTACTCAACTCGCAACAAGATGTAATTATTCAACAGGACCACAAACAAACGCCATTATGACTGCGATTTATGGTCTGTTGAAACACGGAGAACATTATGTCGATAACTTTTTCTTGGCATGGCAGGATGCACATAAAAAACTCATACACAACAAGTGTAATGGTGGTGGTGGTGGTGGGGATAGAACGTTGGCTGTGCGTTCATGTGCTGAAAGAGAAAAGCGTTTTTGTACCTATTGTTAGGGTACACTGGTACACACATACAATGAGATTGAATGTCTACCGCTGCAACTACAACAAGTAGAGTAGCTTCAGAGTTATGTTTAGCGCTTGTTCTATGATTTTGCCAAACAAGCGAGGAAAATTAGCGTGAGACTTTGACATGCATACATTATCTTCACAATAGGTAAGTAGGTAGGTAGATATGTATGTATAAACTGCAATTAGTACCTATATTATTAATTCTAAATAGTGAAAGTTGAGAGTCAAACCATTTTCTTTTTTTCGTGTGAAATGGAAAAATTTTGTTTGTGCGGCAGCCAAAATTTTTGTATTGATGCAATGTATGTATGTACATGAATTTGATATTTGTGAAAATGGTGAACATTTTGTATGGCAAATTTATGTCATAAGTGATTATTTTTAGTCTGAATCTGAAACTAAAAGTCAAATTTTTTTATGTTCTTATTACTTTTGTTGTTGCCACTATTTTTACATTTACTTTTTTATTGTCTTTATTGTCTTTTTATAACAAACTTTGTATTGAAATTATTTTTCTCGTATATACTGTTTTAATCTCTATTTACAATTTTATTTAGGCATTTATACATGGGAATTGATAAAACCGTCACATAACATTGCAATAACAGCACATTATTGTGATTATTTATATTTGCATAGATGTTAATGGTGCGGAAAACGCAACCAAGTTCTGAACTGCTTTTATGTGTGTTCCATCCAAAACTGTTGTAGCTGCAGTAGGAATCGTCTGCAATAAAATGGTGAATTGAGAAACCGTACATTTATTTCATAACTCCATTTATTTATTTTACCCAATTTCTTCATTTTGAAACTGCTCCATATTTTGCATTAGCAATATTGCCGATGCAAGTTGAGTGGTAAAGCGTAAAGAAACAGACCAGCTACCACACCATATTATTATTACCCGTGTACAAAAGCGTCATAGCAATAACGTACTACAGCACCACAACAACCTTTACTATATATTTTTAGTCGATAAACTAAGCAAGAAAACATTTATGCTAATATCCTTTTCTCTCTAGCAAAGTTGTTTAAAAACTACCTTCTACAAATGCTTTAAGAACAAAACAAAAGCCTTAACTAAATTTTTACAGTTTTCTCTGTACTAGTCACAAATGCCACTTCCCACGGTTTCTTTAGCATAATAAGCCCTTGTGAAAATATTGACCAATATTATGGCCAACTGGTAGAACCGCAGAGAGAAAGGCTCTAGCCAAAACTGAAATCTCAATGTTGTTATCAAATTTCTCGAAGAAAAGAAAATCATCAGCAAAAAAAANCTTGTGAAAATATTGACCAATATTATGGCCAACTGGTAGAACCGCAGAGAGAAAGGCTCTAGCCAAAACTGAAATCTCAATGTTGTTATCAAATTTCTCGAAGAAAAGAAAATCATCAGCAAAAAAAAAGTTATTTGTTTTTCACCACCATCACCACCAGTTAGAACAACAGCAACAAGACAACACAAACCTGTGTGTGTGTGTGTGTGGTGCTCGCTCACTGTTGCGATGAGCAAAAGTGGCGTTTTGTGGCTTGTTCCAAAAGGTACACTGCATAATTATTAAGTAAGCAAGCATGTAAGTGAAAGATGTGGTTAGTTTCGTCGAGTTCCAGAGAAAAGAGGATGATGATAATGAAGATATTTACTTGATGAAGAGAAGAAGGAGAAGACGGAGTAGAAGGAACAAGAAAATTATGCTGCTGTCTTCACGCTACACAAATTAACAAACAAAAATTACTTCTTAAAGTCCAAAATGAGATAGGTTTCAAGCAGGGTAGTAGTATGCGAGAGAAAGCCAAAAAAATACAAATGTACACAAGCAAGGAAGGGAAAACAGGGAAGGGGATATTTAGATGTAGATGAGAGCGAGAGAGGGAGAGAGGGAGGGAAAAAGCTGTGCTGGTGTTTTTACCGTGAAAATTCACTCATGTGAAATGCTCACGCACACAAACATAAATGAAATATCATTTTGTCATTTAATGAGTAGTAGTGTGGCAGTTCATTCCTTTTCTGCTTTATTTTGGAGTACAGTAGCAAAAGTAGGAGTGAAGTCGTTTCATGTAATTGTTTTTAAAATCTTTATAAAGTACACATTACCCTACAAAATTAATGAAAAAGAGATAAACTTGAATGTAGAATATATTTTTTTGCACATCATCCTTTCCTGTTCAGTGAGCGAAAATAATTATATTTTTTTTCGTTTCATTTATGTGTCTGTGTACTACTGCAAGGGTACATGGAGCGAAAAAAAAGAAAACAGAATGAATAAAGGCTTGAAACTAAAAAGTGATGGTGGTTGCGGCAATGCATGGTAGAGGAGTAGTAGATTTGTTCAGTCAGTCAGTACGCGTATACCTATCTATATAGGTGTGTATTTTGGGGGGTAGCTTAACAACGCCACTGAACAAGTTAATTACTGCTGCAAAAGAGAAGAGTCCTCTAAGAAAAACAATATCGGGGAAGTAGCAAGGAAAAGTTTCTACATCCTCTCTAAAAAGTCTTTTGAAACTTTTTCGTGTTATTTTTGAGAGTACCTATTTATTGCGGGGTATGTTGATACAGAAAGCCCTAGAAGAGCAACACAGGTGGAGGGACGACAGCGCAGAAAGTATGCTATGGTTGTAAATATTATGATGATTTTCATTGAAAGTTTTTTTTCGGAATCATTATAGTTGTGTTCTCATTGGACTTGCCTCATCATTGCAGCATCGTGGTAAAAAAAAATGAGGATGGTGGTGGTGTACCATACTGTGTGATGTCATAGAAGCTTCTTTAATAATGACTTTGAAAATAAATAAAAGTAAACTTTTTCATGTTTTTTTATGTTGGTGCGAATATAAAAGCTAATGCTTAATGTATTTGTGTGTGTGTGTGTGTGTGTATTCCTTCAGCAAGTTTCCTAGTCTTTTTTTTCATCAAGCATCTAGCTTGATACGGCTGTGCTGTCATTTTGATTTTCTCTTTTGGTTCGTTATATATAGTTTTGTACAGCAGTCAAAGCTCTTTTTGTGCCCTTTTTGCTGTGCGTCGTCCTCTTCTTTTTTCCCTGTTTGTTCCAAGTTCAGCCCAACAAAAGCATTTGCATTTTATTAAAAAGTATTTGAAAAGGAGGTTTCCGAATTTTAACAACTCGATAATCTTGCCACTTTCAAGAGCCACTCTTCAAACGAATTTTGAAAAGAGCTGCAAATAAACTACTTGCGACACTGAGCTCACTAACTGATGGCGAGTAGTTTTATTACGTACTCACAGATATACAAAAAGAATTTCAAAGCAAATCATAAAAAATAGAGGAAACAAACACATACCTCCTTTTGTTTACGTACAAGCCCATGTAAAATTTCTATACCAGCAGCAGCAGCAGCGGTGTGTATGCATTGAGTCACTTTTTAGAATTTACGGAGAGATTTTTTTCGACTGATGAGCAAATTCATGGAAAAAGTGTTTAATAAAAATACTTTGCGCGGATTGTCGACATTGTAGTTATAAATCATCAACACTTACTTATCCAATTTTAAATGCCAGCTGGTGGAAACACTGGGAAAAAATAGGAGAAAGTGCAATCTACATTAGGAAACAAGCACGAGCAGGCGGAGCCCAATAACCTGACCAAAACTTTTTGTGAGCCTTTCATAATAATTTGTCAGTAAGTTCATAAGATTTCCAATAAATGCTAATATTTTAAGTAAGTGACTGGAGTTCCCATTGCACAACCTTATACAATAAAAGTTTTATTTTATGAATTTCAATCCGTAATACCTTTTAACTGTAGCATATATACATGCACACATATAATTAAGCCGTTTTGTGCCCGCTAGTGCCATACAAAAAGTAATCAGTTTCCGTTGATGCACACGGAATGCTATTCAGCTTAAGTACTTGTACTACTAGCACAAAATAATATTTATGTTTACCTTCAATCATATAGAGTATAGACATATACATATATTGTCTTTTTTATACTGGCTTGACCTCAATGTGCTTGCCTGGCTATCCCCTTGTTACTATTTTTCCGACACATTCTGTCAAATCTCTCTACTAATAATTTAAGCAATGAAAATGAGCTGAATAAAGACTAACAGCCCATGTCTTCTACATCGCAATGCTTTTAATAGTACAATTTTCTTAGTAATTTTTTTGAATATAATAATGTGCTGAACACGAGCATTACAATGTAATCTATTCCTTATTGTGAGATAATGACTTTCTATTGATCATACTATAATATGACGCAAATGAATACATACCTACACTTACTGAAGGAGGACTTTCGTAACCAAAAATAATACATAACTGTTGTAAGATTAAACTGCTGTTAGAAATTCGTGCTACATGGTCATTTTCAAACAAAAAAAAATCCCTCGAAGAACTAGCCAGTCGGTCTATTTCCGCCAATTTAACGCTTTTCATTCAGGATCTACGCTGAGCTCATCAATTTAGTTGAACAAAATACTACACAATTTTCCATGAATTCAAAATCCAAATGAATGGATCCCATATTTTCCTTTGAGTCAGTCTAATAAATCACTTTTTAAAAGAATTTAATCAGATTGATTCAGATATTCACACAAAATACATTGAATTTGATAATGATTGGGTTCCGGTTAAATGTACATTTACGAAATGTATCTTCTCCTCTTCCAATTTCTCATCCTCAAATTAAGTTTTAATTTAATATCGAATCATGCATGCATCAATAATTCCTTTCTTGTAAAAGACTAGCATTTTGCATGAAAACATTTTGAAAATGAAAAGGAAGAAAAAGAAGAAGAAGAATACGAAAAAATGTTTTCTTCCCCCGTGAATTATTACTTTACTACGTATTTTCACCGTGTTGAAAATTAGCCTCTCTGTGTGAGAAATACGAAGTTAGAAGTTATATAAATCATGGGTTTAGAAAAAGGAAGGAAATACATACTTACATCTACTTTTCTTTCTTTTTGCATTAGCAGCACAGCGTCATCAATTCCCTTTTTCTTGGTCTAAAAATATCGACGTTTTGTTCCGTAGTGAATAAGTAAAGAAAGACTTTGGTTACAACTGGAACGATGAGATAAAACGCATGGATGGACCAAAAGACATACTCCAGGGCACACACACATCAAGTGCTCAAGTAGCCTCATAAGTAAGTATAGATAGATATGGAATTTTTTTCTTGGTTAGCATGCACGCGAATATTTAGCATGAAAAAGTGTCAGAAAAGGAAGAATAGATGAAAACGATGAATTTTGTAGTAGCCTCTTCTATTCCCATTATTAGATATAGATAATATGTATATGCCTTCATCATTATTACTACACACACATGTGTGAGCATTAAGCATATAAGGATTCTCCTTCCATTTTGTTCTGCGTCTCTAACATTTTTTTTTGTCTTGATGTGCTACTGCTTCTTCTGCTGCCACTTCCTTGAAAGATAGCAAAACAGACGCAGAGAACAGCAGGAGGGGAAGCATAGCAAAAGCTCAAAGTTCAATTTAATAATTTTTTTTGCTAAAATATTTCTATTATTCAGTTGAATTCCCTTTTTCCGATCGCGTTTTTGGTTTTGGCTTACTCCAATCTCTAAAGTCAGCAATAATTCAACAACAATAGCAGAATCAGCATTTGGGTGAGTAAGTTAGTAAGATACAAAGCACTTTGGTATAATGGGATGTTCAGAATGCAAAAAAATGAGTGAAAGAAATACAATAAATTTCGTATGTCTTTTTTCACTATTTTATTCATCACCTTGGTACTACTATCAATTTTTTGTGGTCTTCCATATTTTGCAATATTTCATTTTGATGTGTACATGCTTGCTCGTTTGTATCGCCATTATAGTATTGACTTTAAAATGTCAGTTTAGTTGTGGTGCCCTTACATGCTACAAGTACTGATCTGGTTGTAGTGGTTCCAAAATTCTAGTTCAATCATGTCTTGATTTCAAATTTTTGTTAGTTCATGTCGAACAATTTACAATGTAAAATACTCAAATAATAAACAAATATCTGAAATGAATTGTAGTCATTTTCTCAAGACTTTTTGAAAGTCTCTAATAAACTTGCACATAAATTAGAACTTACACTTTGTACTATAAGTTTTGAAGTAGAAGTGTATTGAACTAGAAGATTTTGGAGCGGGTTACAAGCACCCAAGTGCATAGGTGCTTACAAACTGTTTGATTTTTTCTTGCCTTGTAAAACGACAAGGGAAGTGAAAGGCAAAAAAATAAATAATTGAGACAAAGATAAAAAGAAACCCAGATAAGTAGAAGAGAAAATTGGCGAGTGCCGTGTCAATCTTTGATCTTTACAGGACAAAAACAAAACTCTTGATATGTGGTTCATGTTCCGTATCTGTACTTGTTAGTACTTGTGTTTGAATTATTGTTACGGAGTATATCTTGTACATGTGTGTATTTACTTGTATGCACTATATGCACTAACCATCCGCACAGAAAACTCTATTTCTCCACTGGAATGAAAAAAATGCAATTTCGCTTAAAGTTTCTTGTTTCTGGATTTGCAAACTCTTTTCTTTTTTTATTATTCTTTTCACTTTTCCTCTCAATTTTCTTTTTAAGGAGAAAATAAAACCATTTTTATGAGTGATGTAACCAATGCTTACCACCACCGCAACACCATCCCCGTAGCTTTCCAGTAGTAGATATTGATCTATATATTAAAGCAGTTTATTATTCTGTTGGTGGTGCTAGTGGTGGTGCTGCTGCTGCTACCGTGCATCTTTTATATTCTTTTTGTTTTAGTTGCCTGCAATTTGTTTGATGTTGGGATAGAGATGCTCTTGAGTTTTTGACGTTTTAGCACACAAAGTAAATACTCGAGTGTCCCTGATTCTCCGACAGTACAACCACTCCAAGTCTATTATTGTAAGAAAGTAAATCAATTTTTATTTTAGTTTCAGGGCTGCCGTTTAAAAGGGAGTGTTTTTTGAAAGGGTAGTAAAATAAGAGTAGCTTTAAGAGAAGATGGATCTCGAGTGAAAGGGATTAAACCTTTTCAATTAAGCTGGCTACAATTTATGGTAATACGCTGAAGATAATAATACTTAAAACATTGAAGTAATGCAATAATTCTTGGAGTAAAATTTAAGAACATGATGAAAGCCACTTAATTGCTTTCAGCAAACTAAACTAGCTAGTTTTTTTATTTATGGTGCACTAAATCATTCCTTTAACAATGGCATGTGAATAATAGCAACGTGAGGTCGAGGTTTGGAAATCTATAAAAGTTTTGAGTGTTTTTATTTCGCCACAGTGCCCGTGTCTTAAAAAATCATTTTCAAGGAAATCCTTTTGCAAGGTAAATATGCTCATTATTAGAATGAACAAGTTTCGCCAAAAATATATACTTTATTAGGCAGAGTACAAGCACATTTTTGGGTCAAGTAGGAATTTCCGACTTTGTTTAGATTGAAGCTGAAAAGAAGGTCATTTTATAATTCCATTAAAATCATTAAAATAACATCATAAAATTAATCCATTCTCTACAAATTGAGCAAAGCATCGGATTGCTCTTAGGAATTCAAAACTGAAAAGGATTTTGTTATTTTCAAACAGGCAACTGGATAACATTGAGTATTAAGGGATTTCACATTCTCTTCACGCAAGTATACCTACCTTAAAGTCATGCCACATTGAACCAAAGAAAATTTCTTGAAAAAAAACTAGCAGAGAGAGAAGGGGTAAAAGACGAGAGAAGAATTGTAAAATGATCATAAAAACAGATATAAAGATGACACAAAGCAAGCAGTAAAATTTTCACTTGATGCATACCAAATACCTACACACATGCTATCAGCACAATATGTACCTACCTTTACGCTCGTTGTAGTTTACATGTTAAAGGAACTTTCACTTTTTAGCAGCTTTAACGACTGATTCTCTGCTCAATTTTTTATTTGCCTTTTGGGATGCTCGGCAAAGTTTCAAGGGAAAATTATTAAAGCAGTACAAACTACAACTAGCATCAGCAGCAGAGGAAAACGACCTTATTATTATTAACTGTAAACACCATCAACATCATCAGCAGTAGCATAGCAGTAGCAAGCAACAGTCAACATCACTTGCAAAACAATCTATTACGTCTTGTTGCTTTACTAAAATAAAGAGAGAATTGGAAAAGGAAAGGATAAAAAAAAGTGTTTGGTTTTGCAATAATAATGTTGTTTCGTTTGTGAGAGTAGTCTAGTTTGGTAAAGAAAAGAAAAGCATGTACGTACCAACTTTATATATATATATATATTTTCTTCCTTTCCCCGAGTTTGTTTGTAAAAAAATACACAGGTAGACGCAAAAATAAAGAGGAAAAAAATACATTTCCTTGCATGCATGACTAAAAACAAACGATGCGAAATAGAGAGAGAGAAAGAAAAAAGTGAGTTTTTATTTGCTTATTCCCTTCATCCATACATTTTTTGTATTATCTACTTTGTTTCATTTCTATTTCACTTGACAAATAATAATGTTGTTTCGTTTGTGAGAGTAGTCTAGTTTGGTAAAGAAAAGAAAAGCATGTACGTACCAACTTTATATATTTTTTTTTCTTCCTTTCCCCGAGTTTGTTTGTAAAAAAAATACACAGGTAGACGCAAAAATAAAGGGGAAAAAAATACATTTCCTTGCATGCATGACTAAAAACAAACGATGCGAAATAGAGAGAGAGAGAAAGAAAAAAGTGAGTTTTTATTTGCTTATTCCCTTCATCCATACATTTTTTGTATTATCTACTTTGTTTCATTTCTATTTCACTTGACAACAACGACTTCAACGATACTCTACTGCTGTGCTTGTGCTCTAAAAAAAGTATTATATTCTCATGCTCAGGTGTACATGTACACAAGCAACGGCGACGACAACTACAACAACGGTAAAGTTGGAAATAAAGTGTTGTCTTACGCTTTGTGTGTATACTATACAACAGCAGCCGAAGAAGAAGAAGAAAAAAGAATATGAAAAAAAGAAGTCGTTGTGTTCAAAGTCAAGAAAATAATGGAAGTAAAACAGTGAACGACGAACATAATAATAATAATAATAATATGCATGCATACATTGTTAGAGGAATAATAAGGAGAATACAACCACTATTACGCATTTATTTGAGAGAGATAGCGAAGAAAAAAAAAGTTAGAGAGGAAGAAAAGCAGAGAAGTTGTAGGAAAAAATAATAATAAAACTGGAAGTACTTCCACAATTTTTTTGTATTATATTCAAGCTGAAATGTTTATTGTCTTCAATACGAGGAGCGGAGAACAATAGTGTGCTTTCTTCTTATATTATATAATAGATAGGCGTTATCATCAGCACAGCAATATTTATAATATTGCATGGCTGTTGCTGTTACTGTTGTTACTACTATAAACATTTATGTTCGTTTAGAGATAGATGATTACATTCAGAATTCAAGAGAATAAAAGTTGTGTTTTTATGCAGTTTTGCGTGTGTGTGTGTGTGCTTGGTTGTTATATTGGTGGATGGAAAAGGGAGCTGAAATGGATTAGGAGGTGATTTTCAAGGAAACGGGAAATCCTCATCATAAATGTGTAAATATCTTGTC
>JAHZMT010003984.1:0-31124 GCA_027743785.1 Sinhomidia bicolor
GCTGTTTGAAAAGTGGAGTGTGTGGACTTTAACTGCATTAGTATACTTGCGAATGATACACACTTCTAGATTTATTAGACCAGTTGACAAAAGCTAATGAAAGTTTTTTAAAAAAAAAAGAGAATGCGACATCATTATAACATTTTAAGAGTGCTAGATGCTAAATTTAGTAATCATTTGCGTTGTTCTCATCAAGTTGTGAGATTCAAATGACAAAACTTTACTGTTTTTTTACTTGTAGAAACTATAGAAATAGCGGGTGACTGGAGGTACAGACATAAGATACAAAAAAGCTTTTTTTCTAAAAAGAAATACATACTTTAGCTACTTTAAGCTCTCATACGTAGCGTTGGTTGTATTACTTGACTTGTTTGTGAATGAGTTGAGTCTTGCATGAATGCTTGAGAGATTTATTTTCTGATGCTTCTATTGCGAATCTTGGAATACTTTAATCATTTGAAATTGTCAGAAAGGTAGTACTACAACGACGTTTCCATTATAGCTTGAAGAATGCATCGTCGCACGGAAGGTTTTCATTTGATTACAAAATAATGTAACTTGAACAAATTGAAAACGTACGTACTTCAGAATATTCCTTAGCTCAGGTTGTTATTTCTCTGCGAGAGGTCATTATGGAACACTATCCATACTCTTCACTACCACTTACTCTACTGATTGTTAGTATTCCTTACAGAAAAATCTTAGTTTTTGGAAACTAGAGAAGTGTACTTTTCAACGGCAAAATGGTACATATATGGACTTAAAAGTCCAAAAATAAAAAAGTGCTTTTTTAATCAACGTATTTCACGTATAGCATATTGATATTTACTTACACACACACACACACACATATATACATATATATATGTATATATATAATATGTATGAAAAGGTCAGAAAAGTATTTTTCCCCAATTACGCGATGTTCTGATCTCAAGTTTCTCTTATAATACGTTTAATTGGCTTGTTAAGATCACTGGCTAAGGAGAAATGAAAAAGACTGGCTCAAAATACATTTAGATGATACATGCCAAAAATAGAGAACGATACGTAAAAAATCTCATTTTCTGGCAATATGTCATTCAAAACCCAATTTTCAATTTGCTGCAGTTTCAGGATAATTAAATTTTGAAACTACTTGCAGGTTTAGGTTTCCAGTTGAAAAGGGTATAAAAATAAACCTGACTCTGTACACATTGACATTATACAACGAGTTGTGACTTTCTTTGCTGTCCAGTCAACAAAAATAACTCGTCATTATTAGTCCAACGGATTATAAGTACATACATAGTTGCCTTGTGCATCGCTCATTTAAGAAACTAATCAGTTGACTTTAATATATTCTTACACATGTAATTTGTGATTTGTATTTCATTTCCGCAACATACTTGCCCCCAATTTATAGTCGGTTGGTCGTTACCATTTCTCAGAAAAACCAACTGCATGCAATAACCCAAAATAAATTAAAACGGTCTGATGGGTAAACAAAATTACTTACATGTGATGTGCTTTTTACTGTTATTTACTGCATTAGACCCGTTTTTTCTACTTGTATTGACAAATTCATGATGAGAGATGTTAACGTCGCCATCATCATCAACATCGTCATGAAAAAGAAAGTGCCGCAGTGCCGTGCTGCTGCGTAGTAGTTCCTTACCTAACATTTGACACACTTTTTTGTTTTCCAATAAAACTGTTCCAAAGGCAGGAAATACAAGGTACCGTCAGCCAGGTTTTTGTGCCAATCTTGATGACAAATATGAGCAACGTCAGCATCCCAATTCAAATATACTACAACACACACACACACACCACAAATTTGCTTTGCGGCAACAGCAACAACACCGAGCCAAGTCCTTCACTGTCAATTTTTTAAAAGGATACACGCTTTTCAAAGTGGATAGTGAAACTTAATGAGAAAATGCTGACCACATGTAAAACTACTATGGTAAAATACCTACAGCTATGATGATGGTACATAATATTGGTAAATAACGAGCAGGCAGTATTTTGGAAAAGGAATTAAATTAAATTAAGGTTTCCATTATTTCTCTCCTTTCACTCGGCGCTATTTTTTATATCGCGATGATGCTGCACAATGTGACATTTTCGCTTTTTCCTTTGCTACTATTTTGATGAAACGTTTCCACTGAAAGGAAAGAGTTGGGGTTTTTAAAAGTCAGCTCAGGTAGCTGGTATACTATTTGCTTGTCGCATACGTATATTGGAATACGTAGGTAACTCTTGTAGTGACTTTGGCAAAGTGATGCAAGTAAATTCTTTGTCAAAATGTATTTACATTTACCAAGAATCGACTCAGCCCTCGGCAACAGGTGGAAAATTCGAAACAATGTGCAACACAATGCTTGCCAAAACGGCCGAGTTGCCCCTTTTTTATCGGCATCTACCAGAATATTTATTTTTCTCGGAAAATAAAGTAATAAAACTGTTTATTGAGTGTAGCTAAAAAACCCCACTTTGTAAAAAATTTCACCATAATGTAATACTTAACCGAGTTATCCATTGTTGATGGAGACAATATTCTATAAATTGATGTGGATGAATATCGATATTGCCTCCGGTCGACTTTTATCTATCACGGTGTTTGTATGATAAATAACAACCAGTTTTTCAGAATTATTATGGATGGACTTGTCATTAGATGTTATTTTTTTGTAAATTGTGAAAGGCAGCAGTACCAACTTATTATGTTGCTCCAACTATAAAAAAGCATACACTTATGAAAATGGGACTAAAACCCAACCTCCTTGCCATAAAAAAATGTTTGAAGTCTCTGCGTAATTTTGTAGCTACGCAATATATAATCATAAAGCGTTTGCACTAACAAAATGTTTTTAAGAATACGCGTGTTGTTGGTTAAGCACAATAATAATTATAAAACGTGAAAGCAGAAAAATTTTCTCCACATGTCTATAAAATGTGAAAATATCCGTCAGTCAGTCTGTATTGGTTACATTAAGATCGTATCGTGTAGTTATGCGGTTGTTTTCTTTTAAATACAAATTCTACGTTTGTATAATGGAAATGTTTATACGCACGTGTGGAAACCTTGACATCGAAGCAAGTAGAAAGGAAAAAAAATTATAAGAGGTATCAAGTTCTAAGGTTTTTTACGAAACAACATTCATATAAATAGCATTAGTTTTTTTTACTAATGTAATATGCATTACACCTGCGTAACGATCTATTGTACTTAGGTTTCTGCACATACATATTCGATGTATAATGTAGTAAAGTACTTAAGTCCTTCCGATCCTTATCCATGCCGCTACCAAGAATACAATAAATTCTAAAAGTTTGCTGCATGAAATACGCAAGGATTCCTATTTATTATCTCGTATTTCTTTGTTGTGCCATTGGATACTTTGAGTTGGAAAGCAAGACGCCGCAAACAAGTATGGAATAGTTTCACTCTTTTAAGTGGGAAGTCTTGAGAAAAGTACCATTTTTTAGTATTACATGCTTGTGATGAGTACAGATTTGAATTTGCTTGATGTACTACATGACTAAGCATAATATTTAGTTTTGTATTTAGTTTTTTAATATATATATATATATTCATATATATATACTTATATGTGTTTGTTGACAGGAGGAGCACTTATTTGAAGTAAAACGTGTATTGTTGGATATTTTTGCTAGAAAATAAAAATGACACACTCAAGTTGGGCACCTTTTCTCCCCATCTCAAAATGTTACATGAATATCCATTCTTTTAATTGTTTGCTTTCTTTTACAAAAGCTGTTGGTTACTTTGCCACTACTCTTTCACAACAAACTCACGTAGAGAAAGGCTTTGGCATGGATATGAAAAATAAAACCCCTCAAGTGCTTTATATCATAATTTCGACAAAGACAGTCGTTATCATTGAAAAATAGAAGAAGTCTTACGTTCTTTCTTTTGCACAACTTTGTACCATTTTTTTTACTAGTGCCACCGCCACTTTGACGAAAAGACTTGTAGCTTCTTCTTCTTCTTCTTCTCTGCTTTACATTTCTACAACTCAACGAAAGGGCAAGTTGATAAAAAGCAACTGCTGCACTAGTAATGTACTGCCTGCACACATTTGTCAAGTGGAACAGTAACACAAGGAGAAGCAAAACTTTTTTTTCTTCTGTGTCTATGAAAAGTTTGAAGGTCTGCTGACATGGCTTCTTGTACTGCCTACTATTACTTGNAATGTACTGCCTGCACACATTTGTCAAGTGGAACAGTAACACAAGGAGAAGCAAAACTTTTTTTTCTTCTGTGTCTATGAAAAGTTTGAAGGTCTGCTGACATGGCTTCTTGTACTGCCTACTATTACTTGTTCGCTTGTTGGTAGAATGATGACGAGTTTCGGGTGAAAAACGAGAAATCATGTCGCTATCAAAAGGAAACAAGATTACAGAAAAAGTATAAAAATGTATTTTCTTTTTATCTCATTTTTTTCTTCGTCTACAACTGCACTGCTGGACTCATCATTTTTCATGTAATGTGGAGAAAAAAAATTATCTAGAAAAGAAACATGCATAGGGGTGGATGAATATACAAAAGGGAATATTTATTATTATGTAAATGCATTCATTCACCCACTCAATGCTGCCATGTACATATTTCCACTCCAGGGTGTCCACTTTCACTACTTCTATTTTTGAACTTGTTATCGCCATCCTATCATCGCATCTAACCCATATAAATTGAGGAAACCGTAATATATCATTTGTACATGATGATAAAATTACATGCTCCCATTACTAGTCGCTAGATTTGTGTGCGTTTAAACGGTACATCTGCTATGTTGCAACTGTAACAAGGAATAATTTGTGATTTCCTTGAAGGTCGCAATAATAACTGCCTACCGACCCTTATTTTAGGATTTCTCTTGCACAGGAAATAATACAGTATAAAATATTACTACTACACTCACATGCACTTTTGCATTTACACACGGCAATGTTATGATACATTCACAAAAGTAGAGAAAAACAAAAAATAATAATAAATAATGAAACAAAAATGTTCGTCGTCATCATCATCAACAACAACAACGGCATTTTCTCTTGGGCTTTTTTGCAAGTAATCAGAGAAGATCAAATGCTCTTCCTTTGAAAACGAGTTTTTACATGCACACATGTATATCACACAGCAAACAGTAATAATGATAAATGGAGAGTGAGTCTTATAAAATATTCTATTTTTTAAAAACTACTCGTTGGAGCATAATGCACAACATACAGCACACTAACGTATTGACTGTCTACTTTGATACCAATGACCTAAATTCCTATGTAATTCCGTGTAGAATTTCAACAGAAAGAAAAAGCTGTGCATAATATGTAGATTTTTCTCTATTGAGGATTGAAAACATCTAATGAAAAGTGAAAGGATGCTGCTTGTTTGAAAAATGGTGATAAATATATTTTGACGTTTTTTTTATCATTGCCACTACATACGCCAGTCTTAATATACAACATCTATATGGAATCCCAGTCTTAAAAGTAAATAATAAATATTTATCTGCACATGTTTGTATTATGTTTATATGTGTAAGCTGCAGCAAATCCTATTATTATCGGTATTTTCATAGAGATTGCAAGAGTGAAAGCAAATGATCATGTTAAAATTGTATGAATAGTTCCTTCCGTCTTATCAAAATATTTCTACTGGGGCTATTGTGAGTACATGAGAGCTTTACGCTTTCAATACAATGTGCAGTGTATCGTGGTCTGCTTAATGGACCATTTCAACATCAGTGCAAAACTGGAATGCCTGTAATATATATATATATATACATGTATGCTATGCACACACCATTAGTTGAAAAGAGAAGAAAAATAAGAAGAAGTGTTCGTTTCTTGGAATGTTTTGAAGTTGAGAAAATGCAAAAGGAAACAAACTTATTAAACATTTTTTGTTAGGAATTTTCGGAGATTGTCATGATGATACATAATATTATGTATTTGTTATAAGAATGAAAATTTTCTTGTGCAATAAAGGGATGTTTGTAAAGTAATCATAGAAAATCATTGTACAAAAGAAGAGTTGATCGTGCCAGATCTGCGTGTGTGTGTGAATATCTAGATATTTATCTATTGTAGAGGTAAGATGATGATGCATGCATCTAAAAATGGAAGATTCAGTTTTCCATGTGAAGATACGTGAATTATTAGCCGTTCATGTAGTCTGCATGCTATCAGGGAATTTAAAACGATCACGTGGAGAAACCTTGAAAATAAAAATAAAATAAATCCAATTCATTTTACAACTATGTTTGCATGCAACTCATTCTCATTACAGTTGTATCCATCATACCCAGAGGGTAATCATTGAGTAATTCACGTGAAAGTGAGGTACCTAGTCACGTGATTAATTTTAGATGAGAAACAATATAGTCTTCCATTCTATTCTAAATGATTTACACAAGATTGCAGAAGATTAAAAGTTCATTGAGGAAAATGAAAAGAGAAGGTTGATGAATGCGGTAGGAAATGGCCTTTTCCAGAAAATCTGAGAATGGTAAATAATAAATTCTTTTTACATACTAGCAGACCACACAAAAAGTAAGCGTTTTATATAATATATATATAATATGCACATATAATTTATTATACATGCAAAAAAAACAATGCCAACGTACAAAAGCTAGAATGATTATATAAAATAATATAAACGTACGAACGTAAGCAGGCTCACTGTGGGAATTACTAAAGCACAAATGCCTGCAGAACTTTTTTTAGTTTACTAGAATCGCTTTGAAACGAGCTGATTCTCGTTGTCGACGCACATGTATTTGTGTATGTGTTTTTTTTTATTCTGTGGGAATATTATTATTACTTTATGAATAATAAAGTTGACTGCTTTGCAATCTACTACTTGAACTCATGTCGTTGTGTGTGTGCTCAACGCAACGAGGCCAGGTAAGGCAACATGTTCGTACATACACAGGCAGGGTCTCACATTTTTCTTTTTGTTCAACTAAAGTAAATAAGCGAATTTCAGTGAAATGCCAACGTACAAAAGCTAGAATGATTATATAAAATAATATAAACGTACGAACGTAAGCAGGCTCACTGTGGGAATTACTAAAGCACAAATGCCTGCACAACTTTTTTTACAGTTTACTAGAACCGCTTTGAAACGAGCTGATTCTCGTTGTCGACGCACATGTATTTGTGTATGTGTTTTTTCTATTCTGTGGGAATATTATTATTACTTTATGAATAATAAAGTTGACTGCTTTGCAATCTACTACTTGAACTATATGTCGTTGTGTGTGTGCTCAACGCAACGAGGCCAGGTAAGGCAACATGTACGTACATACACAGGCAGGGTCTCACATTTTTCTTTTTGTTCAACTAAAGTAAATAAGCGAATTTCAGTGATGGCAGCAGCGGTGAGTGAAGTAAAAGCGCACACGGTAACGCTATTTAAAGCTAGGATGTCTGTTTTAGAGAGAAAGTGTTCAAACAATGGATGCTATAATAATATGTTGTTGAAAACAAGTTTAGACAAAACCTGCCCCGTGCTCGTCGTATATTTAATTAATTTTATGACATTTACAAGAACCCGGACAGTAATATAGTAATAATAATAATAATAATAATAATAATAACTGTAGTAGTAGTAGCATATTGTTCAGAAAATATCTTGCTTGTTGTTAGGCTTTGTTGGTAAATACGTGTGAGTGAAGGACACGTTTTCCAAGTGAGTGTGAGCAGAGCAGAACATTGTGGATGGTTAATTTTTTTTCCAGGCTCGCTGGGCTCAAAAGCGAAAAGTCAGTTGCTTGTTTTTGTTTCATTCAACAAGCACAAAAGAGCAAAAGACCAATATCAGGTGTGTGATGAATCATAACTAAAAGTGGAATACTGTGTAGTAATGGTAGTAGCTGCAAGTAGGGTTCTATAAAACACGGATAATTTATTTATTTACGACAATTTGCAAAAAGCATACAATAAATAATGTGTTTCGTCATTTTCCCTGCCAAGAACTTTACAGAGGAGTACAACTTCTTGACAAAATGTTCAGAATAAATAATGTACTACTACTTTACTGGTAGCGTTGTGCAGTCTAGGTGCAAATCAATGGGTATCTAACTAGCTCACTTAATATTCTCAGCAGTGCTGTTTTTGCTCCAACAAACAATCAAGTGAGCTAGATAAAAGTTTATAAAAGAAGAAGCATATAATGTAGTCAAACTCATAATAAACGATATGAATTGTACAGTTGGGCTTAAGAGATGGGGCTGGGAATAGAGTGCTGTCGCACGAACTAAATAAATGAAACATTAAATACATGACTTAAATGAAAAATATAAAGCTACCTAGTAGTCTTCTTCGCTTTTCCTGCTGCGGTTGCTGTCATACTACCATTACTTTTAATCTAATATTTTTATCTACTTTTTTTCCACCAAGGCCATTGTCTTGCCCGTGTCACTCTTTAAAACACTTGAACGGAAAAGGACAATCAGATTAAGTAAACTTTTACTATATCTTATACCTGTTCTATGTACCAGCATAAATAAATTAAAAGTAATGGCATAAAACATACATGGAGTGTGGATCTGCGAGTATTTATTTAAGCTGCTAGTTGCTGATAACTAATGCTTCGAAAAATTTACTTACCCCACTAAATTCTTTATAATTGTAGGCATCTCTTTTGACACGGAAGCTAATAATGGTATGTACATCTTCATTTTAGGCAACATCCATAGCATTTTTCTGTGATAAATAAGCAGTACCTGCTTTAACTCAATTGGACACAATGAAACGTATGTACTTTGTATTAATGAAACTAGCCTGAAATACATTTTGAATTGTATTAGCTAGCGTATGCGTGTATCAATTTGCCCCGTCATCAGTAAACTGTTTTTATTGTCAGTATGAAGTTGGTGACTCTCCATAAATAATTTCACATGCAGACCAAACCTTTACATTGACAGCAAAAGTGTACCTAGGTAATCAATAAAATATACTTCAATGATTTTTTTCTCTCTTCTTTTGCTGAAGTAGTTAAAAAATTTCGCACGCGTGGTTCCAAACGTGAGAAGTGTGTATAATTTGTTTTCATTATAACTATAATATTTAGGTCTATGCAATGTCTGATTCTGGCGGGCACACTGCAGTATTAAATTGTTATTTATTGTAAAAGGGACTGCTTTTGATTCTATAGAAATTACGAGAAAATAATAAAAAATACTATTAAATAGAAGCAGTTGTTGTGCGGATATACTAATTGGAAAACCTACGCTGCTGACATTTATCGTGTCTGTGACGAAGGATGTTTTCGACGCATTGTTGGAAACAAAGTGTGACTCAGACTACGCATTTAGTAAAATTTATTATGAACGGAACTGTCAAAGGGCATATATTGTTGTCCATATAAAATAATTAAGACAACTCCGAAATGAACCATTAAGCGGATATCCTGTGCCTATGCATTCCAAGTACACACAAGATAATTGTTTACATTTTCACAGATGGAAGAAAGTTTCTCGTTCAAGCCTGTTCATGTTGCTTAACAAACTACATCCTTTCTTTGAACTTGTTTTGCTCATTCAATATATATCTAGAGCTGCACGGTATTATTAGGAAAGCTACTGAGAAATTTGAACAAATGGCAAAAAATGTACTTGAATGCTGTATTATTGGAAAATAAAACTGAAAAAATGTTTATCAACACAATGCTCAGCATGTGCCCATTCATACATTCACCATTAAATCGATACACTATTATTACTATTGATACTCCTTTCTTCTGAAAGCAAAAAAATCTCTAAGATCAAGCACCAACCTCCCCCTCATTCTAGTTGAACCGGCCTGAAACTGAACATACCATAAATTTACCCTAATCTCTCGATTATCTGACGCCGTACTCAATACCGTTCATATATGTTAACACATCCGATTAAAGTTTGTCAATTCACCTCAAATCTTACACAACTCTTTTTATTTTGCTACACTAACCTACAACCAGTTAGTCAGTCTACTTACTCACTCACTTACTACATGGCCCTGGAAACTTTTCCTTCTGTAACAAGATAAACATCAACCGTTATTGTATATTATGCTCATGTATGTATAAAAAATATAGCTTGGTGGTGGAAGTAAAATAGCAGTGTAACAACTATGTCGATAATAGGCGATGCGTAAACTACACACAGTAAATCTAGTGAACTGAAGCAGGCGATGCTACTAGTAGTTGCAGTGGAGCAAAAAAAGAAAGAAAAAAAATAAGCAATCAGGAAAAAACTTTTGAGCTGTGTACGAATAAATTTTTTACCATGTTTTTACCCAACTTTCAACAAGTGAGTCCCTTGAGTGCCTCTTGTCGTGTGTCTGTCAACCTACTTTTATTTGCCGCCAGTGAAAGTATTCATAATAATATATACTGCTGCTCTCCTAATCTACTCTTGCAACTTGCTGCAAGGTAACTGCTTTTGCTCCAACTACCACACACTCATTCACTACTACATATTATGTACTTCCAATCGAAATGACAAGGAAAATAATATTATTACATGGTGCACTCCATAATATACCTATGCCTACTACTTGCCAGTTGAAGCATTGCTGTACAAGGTGGAATACAGGAGAGTTTACTAATACGACACATTTGGAGTCACAGGCAGCAGAGAAGAAAAAACTGCTTTAATTTCCGCCTTTTTATCCGCTACTCGGTGCATTAAACTGAGTTACGCTGGGAGACAGTATGTTATTCCATATAATATGCTTAGTTAGATGAGCAATGAAATAAACAGACCGTAAATTACTTTCAGGGAAAAGTAAAATATATATATATATAATCCTCTGTCGTATTTTTAATTCTTATCTTGTTAGTAACCAGAATAAAAAAATGGTAAAAGTTCCCCTGATATGTAATAAAGCGTGCAAACACACTTATTTCGTTGTTTCTGTAAATGTATTGCAGTGGCAGAAAAACAAGAAGAAGAGAAGAAGGAGAAAGACGAGCAGTTTTGTTTTGTCCAAACGCATGTTTCTTGGTACGTACGTGTTTGTTAGGAAAGGGTAATGATTTCCTCGTATATTATGCACCCAACTGATTTGGAACACGACAAAACTTCCGTCACGGTAATAATAATATCAATCCTAGATGAATATATACATATTTAATTTTTGCAATCGATTACTATATATGCATGCATGTAGAATCCTTTTCATGGCCACGTATCCACCGAAAAAAATACATTTTTTGGTTTGTTGGCTTGTAAAATTGATTGACTGACTAGTATAAATGTAGGTTACATTTTTTAAATAAGGTAGGTAAGTTTACAGTTTGTGACTACTTATTATTGATCGAGAAACTTCGAGAAAGGCTTGCTGTGGTAAGAAAATGAACCTTAGCTCTATAGAATTTTTTATATTATTATTATTATGTAACGATATTATAAAATACCTCTCAATGCCCTGTGCGTTACAGTAACACGAGATTTTTGTTGTTGTTGCTGCCGCTGTGCTCTATTTTAACATCAATTAGTCACAATACTTGTCACCCTGTTTGTCATTTTGACACAGTATGAAAATGGTGAAAAAATATGATTTTTTGACGGTTGCAACTGCGTGCTGTTCCGGTTACTTCAGTGTATATTATTATTGTTTATTTGAAAGCGTAAAAGCTGGCAAGCATGTGAAACGAAACCAAACAAACTTTGCAAAACCGGTTTACTCGCTTCAACTGCTTTCATTTGATGGCACAGGATACTGACATTAGACGAAATGGAAAACCTGTAGCCGTAAAGTTTAGCATGCGTAAAAAAAGCTTGCAAGCACGCTATTTTGTTTTCTCTGTGCTCTGTTGTTACTGTATTAAATATCCATTATTATTACTATTGTTGTGGTGAATGATACACACGCTGATTAAAAACGCATCATCATCGATCTTTCTTCTTGTATAGATTTTATTCTTGCGTAGATTTTACCTTGTTAGCTGTTTGGCATCTCCTTTCTTTCCTCGTGCAGTATCATTACTGTATCGCAAAGCTAGTTAAAATTAATTGGATTTGTGCTGCTACTACATAAACTTTTACAAGCAAAGCAAACTGTTGTTCATTTAGTTATGCTGTTGAATAGTGATTGCTTTTTATTGTGTCTTACCGGTTGGATAAGGAGCGTAATGCAGGACGTCGGTTGAATACCCAGAAAACGAGCGAGTTGGCCACGGTCCCAAAGACACAAAGAAAAATCAGCAAAACCATTTGAAAAATGATAACAATCGTGTGTTCTGTATCCACCCAGAGGCTCTCCCCAACTGAAACGAATTCGAGGAAAAAAAGAAAAAGAAATGTATTAATACACATTTATATTAGTTTCCTAAAGCGAAATTTACATTCTTTATCCATTTCTACGAAAATGTATACAACAATTTGCGATTAAAGTTGTGCCAGATAAAGAGAGAGAGAAAAAAAAAATTATCACACCGGATATCCATGCATTAGTAAATATGTTTTTTTAAAGCTAGCAGTAGTAGTAGTAGCCTTTACTTTCTCATTAAACTCTAGTCTCATCTGTACACTGAGAAAAGAAGAAGAAACTAAAGAACATGGAAGAGGCTAGGGTCAAAGAAACCTTAGGCTTTCTTCTGAGTATTTCTCGCTATACCAAAAATGTCACATGGTGAACAATTTTAACAACAATTTATCTTACTTTCAGACTATTACATAAAAAGCCACCGAGAAGCATTAAAAGCCACAAAAGGAAGAGCAACAAAAATGCTGTAGTGGTTTTAAGGGATGGATATACTTAGATATGAAGAAGGAAAGTACAGACAGTAACATTATTAATAGCAGCAATAAGAGTAATAATAATATCTTTCACGACATTACAGGAATATATGGGAGTTTTCATGGCACTAAAGTGGTTTAGCAAGTTTTGTGTATATATTTATATATCTGGACAGGCGGAGACAAGAAAAAAAGGGAAAAGAGGAGGAATGAAAAAAAAGTAAAAGTCATTGGAAATGGAGAAAAGTGAAACATTAGCCTAGACAAATATTTTGAAAACTGACCATGAGGATAAGAAATAAGTAGACATGACAATAGAATGGGGAACGAGGAAAAGGACATGGGAAGCAGAACAAGCAATATTATAGCAGTGTGGTGAAAGTGGTAAAACACCTAAAAAAGATACGTATATGGTGTGTAGGTATATGTATATATATATACTATTGCTCGATATGGAGCAACATGGTCACACTTAAGTACACACGGAAAGTTCCTGCTGACAGGAGAAAGTAGGTATAAGATGAAAGAACAACTTTGGTCTAAAGTCTACCACACAACACGAGTCAAAAGTGTGCTTTGTACGTATCGCCGTGCAAGCGCGTACCCAGCGCGACTCTGATAATATTATGCGCCTATTCCCAATATCACCATCCATTTATGTAGCCGTCGTCTTCGTCGCTGTTTCGGTGTGTCCGTGAACACTTTAGTATTAATGGAAAACTTCTCAGATGTCTTCACGGACACTGCAACAATGCATTGCACACCAGCCAGGTACCTTGGCTAGAGCAAAGCAGGGAAAAGCACGCCACCGCTGAGCTCTGTCCACTCAAACCTCCTGCTTACTTTCCTCTTTCATTTTATTGACAGAAGAGTAGTACAGAGTAAAAATTTTTATATTTTATACTTACTAATCTACTTATAAACTCATATTATTATAAACACTCATAATAATTAGTTTCATCCCGTGTAATTTCAGGTAGCTACACATACATACATACATACATACATACATACATAGGTGGTTGTTGTCAATGTGAGAGAAAAACAAGTAAATAAAATTAGACCGTGTACTTGAACACTAACTTGTTCAAGATTCTCAAGATACACGGTCATACTTTTTTCTTCTCTCTCTCTCTCTCTCTCTCTCACTCCATGTCTTCTTCCCAACTTGTCCTATGCTTTGTTGTAGTAGTTGCTTGTTGTATTACTGCAATCTGTTTGCAAATGAAATGAATATCATACAAGGCTCCAAACTATTTATCGATACTGCTACTGATTTCAGAGCGTACTCTGTCGGATAGCCACTCTGAAAGTGTCCGTGTATTTGTGCAAGTATGTATGCATTGCTTTGCTATCATCCACTTGACATTGTGGTTTCTTGTTCTTGTCAGTAGGAGATGCCGTAAACCCACTTAATTTCCACTTATATACATTAATCCTTTTTCATTAGCTCCACCGTCCTCTATAGTTTGCTCCAAAAGACGAGAGTGAAATGAGTTGTTGTTTATGGGAAGCGGGAACAAATTAAAAGGACAGCATTCGTAAACGCTCATACATCAAAATCAAATGAATGTGTAATATTATTCTTGATGATGATGACCTTGTGGGTTCCCCAAAGTCGACGGCGTAATAGCAAAGCAAACTACTATCGCGCTGATGAGCTTGTTTGTGACCTGTATTCTGTTATTAGCACGATTAAATTGCAGAATTGCTATAGGATACACTCTCCTCGCAGAAGCATGACAGCGCTATGATTCTGTTGACAATACTTATTTATTAAGTACCAGGCTTTTCTCTCCTTTTTTTCTACTTGCGTTTTGGGTATTAATAATGTACAGTATTAAAAGAGCACAAGAGCAGCAAATGACTATATAGGTTTTTTTTGCATGTACTACTACCTCCAGAATATTGTTTTAATACTTGGTTTATTGATTACGTATGACAGTATTACAGCACCTACATACGAAGTAGTACGTAGCTGCTGTCCAATATTTAGATATTTTCTATTTGACAAGCTTCAGTTATAACGACTGCCTTTTATTGCGGTTTTGTTAGGTAGTGGAGTGAGGTTGGTGATGGCAATTTATACGTATAATATGTAATACTACTTGTACTGATGTGTACTTGGAGTTTGTCAGGAAGTCTCATGAAAGCACTGACATTCAGCAAATATCTGGAATTTGCTATGGATGAATACTTGTAGTGAATAGTTAGTTAGCCAAAGAGAAATAATAAAAATTATGGATGTGCTGTAATTTCGTTTACATTGATTACTCCACGATTGAGTGGTTTAATACAGAGAGGCAATCATTAGAGAAGGCATAGCTTCTTCTCAGAATGATGATATACTCAACTGGTCGTAATATTATTATTATTCAATGCAATACATAACGTGCTCTTTTTTTCTCGGCAGCTGTACAAAAAGCAGTAGAGAGGAAGACCAGTGGTGTATTACACACATGAAAATGACCGACTACAACAACGTTGACAAGAGAAAGTAATCAAATGTCATTTTACAAATATATGGGATATTATGCTCAAGCATTATTACTGCTGTGTTCGTACGTACGTACGAACGTTGTACTTGTTCTATACATGTCCACGCATGCATGCAATTTGTAGGTATCTCTTTGTGACAGTGAAATTGCATGCTCCCAACACTGCTGCTGCCGCTGCTGTTGCTCTGAGTGAGTATGGCTTATATAGATGTGATGTTCGAAAATGTACACAAGTAATAAAGAATAATAGAACATACCACAACAGTTTCACTTGCTGCTAATAATTTTTATACCAAATTGCTGGCTATCTGTGCTGGCTGGCATACCTACAAAATTGTGCGTGTCATTTTTATTTCACTTTTTTTCTGAACATTTGGAAGAGAGCATTTTATAAAATAACTTTAGTAGTAGCAAAGGCTTTATAGCATACCTAGCCTTAATTTAATTATTATAAGATTATTTGTACGTCGGTCTGGCATTTTTGAAAACGAAATTCCTTCGCAAGGTAAAACTTTCCGTGGGCAAAACATATGGTGAAGCACTTACAATGGAAGACTTCTACGGAATAGATTGGATTTCATGTTGGTACCTGGCTCTTTTCAGAGGAGAAGAAAACAACAAATTATCGTGTTGATTTTCCACTCAAGCATTATTGTAAACAAAAAGTTAATTGAAACCTTTCTTTCCGATTCATTGTAATGCCTTATAACATTTTAGTTTATTGGTTGTTCTGTTTCTTCCTCAAGGGTATAATGCGAGATAGCGGTAGTAGTAGTCGTTTCTTTTTCTTCCTTTCCTCCGGCTACGCAATGAAACGGCCTTAACACGTATCAAATTGCTGGAACACCTTATTTATTCCGCTTATTTGAGGTTTTCCAAAGCTTTTATACTTACTTACTCGACACGATGTAGGTACATATATATATATATGTGGACTTGTATCTACATTGATTAAATATGCCGTGTAGTGATGCCTACATATCAGTGAGCATTGTTCCTTTGTATACGTTTATATATAATAATTGCATCAGCAGCAGCAGCAGCATTATTGTTTTTTGTCTTCCAAAGAGAAAAGAGAGAGAAAAGAGAAAGCATGAGAGAAAGCAGCTAGATAGCATCTCTAAACTATGTCATCAACACCAACCACCACTACATTTTTATGTGTGTGTATATGTGCGCGTGATGATGATGGTATTATATAGTGACATTCAAGAACTCTGTAGAGAAAAGCTTTTAGATGATAGAAGTCAAGGAGTAGTATATTCCTAACACACACACACACCGACAACTCCACATTATGACAAACGGGCTACTATGTATGAGAATTTTTTTTTTTGGTACCGATGGACATTTCACAAAAATATCCTTGGATCATCCAAAAAGGAGGGCAGTTGCAAGGGCGCAAAACACTGTAACTGCTGCGGTTTACAGAAAAAAATCCAAAGTGATCTAACCACTATTACTACACTGCCGTGTATTCTTTTCTCAGAACGTCTTTCTTTTCAACAACAAGAGAAAAACATTGTAGCCAATGTCCCAGTGCAGTGGCCTCAGGACAGCCACACATTAAGTAAAAAAACAAAGATTATGACATTATTTTGACATCAAGTATGTATATACATAATAATAATAACAATAATATTACTTGTAGCCGAACAAAGTGACAGCTATGGTATTGATTTAGGCATGTTCGTCCGTTCATCTGTCTGTCTGTCAACACGAAAACTACTTAAATGTTTTTACCGATTAGGTTGAACTTTGGTATAGCAGTATTTTTTGGGTAAAGTCTAGATGCCTAATGATTGCAACAAAATTGGTGCATCCCCTTGGGGTACAAATGGGATGGGAAACATGTTTCTTAAATTACAGAACACATGGCAAGTGTCAACTCATTGGAAAGCTCGTGCCAAGGACGTTAAAATTAAACAAACAACAATATTGTCTAAAAATACAGCAACAATACTAAAAAAGTATAAGGAAGTAAAGTAGATGTTCAGCTGCGTTTGTAAAAACTTTATAGCAGTTTTGTTATGTATATAAAATGTCGTTAATGGCTAAAGCTAGTTTTGTGCTTGCATCTTTTTTTTCTAAAAACCATACGGTTGTTTGATAAGATCATCATCATCATCATGATGGTGATGATAACGGGAATGACGCTACATGTCCACACCATCACAATTTCAAGCAATATTATCCCCGTTGAAAATTTGACAAAAACGGTAACAGCCAAGTTGCTGAATGTGCTAGAGGTTTTTATTTCACCCGTCACGTTAGTGTTAGAGCAGAGATGGCTGTTTATTTTTTCCTTTCTTTTCCCCATCTTATTAGATTCTTTCTGAATGAGTTGCTGCCACTCTTTGACTTTTTTTGCGGAAGTTTATAAGAGCAAAAGAATAGATGACAGGATTGCGTTCATTGTCATTGTGGTGCTAGCAATAATAATAATAATAAGAGGAAGTACATAGGTATTTTTCATTTTTGTATTTACTCATGTCTGAAAGAAACGTCTCAAACCATATTCCCCCACTTGACACTTGCCATTTTAGCCAATGAATACATTAAATATTATTAATATTGTTATTCAACTAAATGCAAGTAAGACTACAGAAAAAATGTGCTGCGGCACTTGTTTGTCGGTGGAGTAGGAGGAAAGTGGGATTTAATGTAGGGTGAAAGGCCGGTAAAGGCGTAAGATCTTTTGATTTTCTTTTTCCTCTCATCCGTGTACTCATATTATTTACGCTACACAGCAATATTATCACGAGACTACATCCAGGAAATATAAACATTATAAAAGGCACACACACGACAACTAGTATAATGCCTTGTAGTGGTTGGCTGAGAAAATTTGAAAAATATAAAAGTAGCTGAACTGGTATGTTGAATAATCAACCCAAACATATCCCAGCAGTAAAAAATTATTCGAGTAAAACAGTAAAACAGTTGGATAGTTTGTAAATTATCGGTTTAAAATATGGTACATGCCATTATACATATATGCACATACATGCATCGACGAGATGGAGAAACGGACAGCTTTATCGTTTCTATAATACGTACGCTGTACACTGATGTGTCCATGTAACAACGTATACTTGATAGAAAATAAGGAATAAAATGTATAGATCATTATTGCCATTATTTTTATTATTATTATTATATACTTTTGTACATCAAAAAAATAAGATTGACCTACATTCTGGTTTTTGTTCAGAGGGTAAAGAAGTTGTCAAAGCAACTTAAATGGAAGAAGACGGGTTCACACGAGTTCATGTAGGACGCACACCTCTTTCTTTGAACCACTTAAACTCGCAATCCTTTACTCTTGTACAGTGGTAGTAGTAGTGGTGACGATGACGGTGTTGCTTCTCTGTCCCTGTGTGTTTTTTTGTGTGCAGTGCCCTTATCCTTCTACTACCGCTACTACATACTACCATACACCAAATTTCTTTTTTTTACTCGTGCAGTAGTTATGATGAGTTTAGCTTACGGGTGAAAAAAAGAACAAAAAAATGCTTTTTTTTCTGTTCCTTTTTCTCCTCAAGAATTCCTATATCTACTTCTTGTACTTGCTTTTTATCTGTCAGATTTATTTTCATTTTCCCATCTCACCTCGCAGATATCCTTTTCTGCTGCAATTGAAATTATAAGGGAGAGTGAATGAGGTAGGTATATCTTCAAATTGTCAAAATCTGGAGTAAACTGCCACCAAATGCAAAAAAATCTGCCATTTACTACTGCAGTACCACACTCCAGCCCAGCCAACTGGTGTGCTCTCGTGCAATAAAAATAAAGTATAAAAATATAATATGAACAGAGAGAGAAGTGGGATTAAAGTCGTTTAATGTCTGTGTGTCTTAAGTGACATCTTACCGAAATAGAAGTACACAGAGCAAGTAAACATATTTTTTTTCTTGCGTCATATCCTCGTGCCTACATATAGTATGTAGGTGGTATATGAACGTGCTCGTACATAAAAGATTCCCTAGTTATTATAAGAGCATTCTCAGATAATATTCTTTCTACTTCAAAATTGCCAAGAAGTAGGCACTTTCCTTCTTACTTGATTTAAAATAGGATATTTGAACGAAAGAGAAGGGAAGTTTGATTTTTTTTGTTAAAAAAATAGTACTCAAACCAATCTCCGTTATCTGTTAGATTACTGTACTGAAGTAGCATTATTGGTATTACATGTGTAGTTGAAAGTAGCACACGTTGTCAGCAAGTAGTGGCAGTAATAGATTTTGTCTGTTATGTTGGTCCCTTAACAAATTACCAGATAATCGGAGGTGAAGCTCAAGAGTTCATTTCAAAATTCAATTCGGTTATATTTAGCATACATGTTTATATATGTATACACATATATATTTGCTCGAGTCAGCCAAAATGGATAAGAGGAATAAAAAACATTTTTTATTTAAAATCTGCATCGAAATAGGTATATTACTACCCTTTGTCTGAAGAAGGTAAGGTAGCAAGACTGTAAGTAAACTCAGCAACGATATTGATTGTAAGTAAAATCTCTGTAAAAATTCTTGTTTCCTCTGCAAGGACGTAGCTGTTCTACAACATTTTAGTTTTCAGACTTTAGATATTGTCAGGGGACAAAAGTAAGTTCAATTTTTGAGGCATTTGGTTTGTGTTTGAGACTGAGGGCGGCATGGCATGGCATCATCACGATGTATGCAGATTGAGTTTGTGTGTGGGTTTGCAGCTTTAATTTGGATTCAGTGGTGAGTGGTATACCCCTTCTAGCTGTTAGCTTAATGTTGTGTTTCCTTGGGGGTGGAAAAATATCTCCAATAGCCAACTTGATGAAAATGATTTTTTTTCATGAAAAAAAAATTGCGTTGGCGTTTTGACAAATTCTAAAGCGGAACTAAAAACCTAGCTAGCTTTTCAATTGTATGAATTAGGTACAGTTTGGTAGATTGGAACATTTCAATATTTTTTATTACAGTTGCTTGTAGGAAATAAAAAAAGGTAGAAAGGTTTTTGGTGTACAACTAGAGTAGACGACAAATCAAAAGCTTTTGTATTTTGACTTAATTGCTAGGTAAAATCAATCTTTAGATGATGCCAGGAAATTAGTAGAATGCCGGAGGTGACCTGAATTGATTCCAAATGCGGAAGACAAAACACATAATTGAATTCCCTTGTACATGAATTTCGAATTTTGACAGAATGCTCACAGTTCAAGTAAGTAGAGAAGAAGGGGAAGGGGAAGGGGAGAGTAGCTAAAAATAGACTTTTATGATGTGAGTTTGTATGTATGTGTCTCTTGCTAAGCAAAATATCTCAATTCAATGGAACAAGACTGAATACAAAAAAACCCTCACTGTGCTGTCGTATATAATGTATCGATTTATGGCGATAGTTGGTATGAATAATGGATTAGTTATTGAAATTTTGAACTGTGTTCATCAATATACAATATTACCCGTAAGAAATTGGTGTTTGCCAGGCATATGCAAATACAAAACTGCTACACACATTTTAGTCAACTTGTCACTGCATTGCATAACCTGTCTCGAAACAAATAAAAGTACTGATATGAGCATTAAAAGGGGAATGTAATTTTAACTGACAGTTGCGGTGATTACAACTAGACGCTTTTTTATTATTTCACCTTGTTTACAACACATGCATATGGGGGTAAGTTGCAAAAAAACCAAAGGTTACGTACTTTCTCTCTGCAAGTAACGTTCAAAAAATGAAGTCGGTAACAAAACTTGAAGAATTCTCGAGTAACTAGTGAGCTACCATAGAGCTGCCTCATAAAATTACACACAGATGAATGAGCAGAGCACATTGGGATGTTAAAAACACATTTTGTTTTCTTTGTCTTCAAACATCTCCATTTCCACTGAAGATGTTTTCCCTTCTTTAATCAACATGAATTACCATATAACAACTTATTATTATGCTCTGGGAACACTCAATGAAGGGAAAAGAAAAGCAATGTAAGCTGGGTCTGTGGAGAAGAAGGTTTCTCATCATAATAAATACGCAAACATATTGCAATTATATTTTTTCCTGGTATTTCCCCACATGCCTTAACATTATCGTGGGAAAGCGAGCACTACTACTTATACTACTACTCTAAACACAAGAAACAAGCGAGAACTACGACTTCAGCAATAAAAAAAGTAAAAGCGGAAGAATTTTTTCCCCGTCTACTTCTTGTCCTGTTCACTTTTTCGTGTTGTCAGCTCAAACTCGAAATTGGTATACTGAGTAAAGAAAACAGCACATCGTGTTGAAAGAATTGGAAGTGAAATATTAGCATATTATTCGTAGCTATCTACATAATTTGTGATCATTTCACCTTTTGTTTCCATCAACCCTCTTTCCACTCAAACTCTCGGTGCGATGCATGTTCGTATAAATGTATGTATGTGTACCAAGTCTGTAGGTGTTCATGTTTGCATAACTTGGCTCGCAGTGAAATGAAGTTATCACATTCTAACAACTTAATATAAAAAATATTCCTTGTGCTAATATTACATCAGATCCGAATCAAGCACCGGTAGGGGCAATGGTACCATAAATATTACCCAATATATTTTTGGTAATGTGTATAGGTAGTTAATGAAAGCAAAGCAAGCTATTGTTAATTTACTCTTATTACTATTATCGTGAGTTACCCATTTTCCTTACGTATGCATATATATGCTTGCATACTTGCACAAAACAATCTTTTGGTTTATCCTCACCAAAATTTTGTGAACTTATATTTCGAGAAGCTTGTACATACCCAGCAGCAGCGGCACATAGCTACAACATTTAGATAGATATGCATACTTAAGCGGCTTGTTACAATAAAAAGCCATATACAAACATGCACCTAAATACCCTACAGCTTAAACATTAGTCGTTATTTGGTGATTTATGTACTTATGTAACTATTATTATTATTATTATCACCATTTGACATTCAATACTTTCATTGGAAATGATTTGTTCTGCTGGGCTTGTGAATTTTACTGCATATGCAAAATGCAAAGTTTTTAATTCTGTCGTCTCCTTAATTTTCCTTAGGGGTTCGAATCTGATTTTAGTGACAGTGATGATAATATATCAGTTGACTATTTGGCGCGACCAATTCTCAACTGAGCCGTGCGGTATACATACATAATATATATAGAGTACTACTTCAGTAGACATTATGGTAATTGATAATAATAACAATGATAATAACGACCATATTTGCAATACTTCTGTTTCCATGTAATTTTAACGCTTTCCTTTTCAGTAACGAGAGCTGAAATGTGTACAGCATAAAGCTACGAATCTTTATACAGCGTTGCGTTCTAATGCATTTATTCTAACAGCATGATATTATTATTGCTCCTTTGAGATAGCCGCACGTTGTATACGTTGTATAGTCAAGTCAGAAGTGAAATACGACGTACTCTAAATAATTTACGCAAATGCTTCTTGCACTTTTATCGTCTTTAGTTACCATGAAACAACGTTAAGAGTCAAGTAGCCAATGTTGATCACTCTGCACACATGATACAACAGCTGGGTCAGAAAATATTACAGTGTGCAAAGTACACTGCCGTATAATATAGTGCAGTGTGCACATAGTGCATGCATGCACACTTGTTTGCCTGACAAAGTTTGCATATTTTCATGTCATTTTAATTTTGGAGAAAGGCATTTTCCAGTAGTAACGAGTTCAACAGCATCACAACGGAAAAACTGCTTTAAAAACATGCTAGAACATCTACCAGTTTTGCTGCTGCTACAGTGAAACATGGCACTAGGTATAAGCTATTATAAAACAATTCAATTCAAAATATACTCATCAGCACATTTATTCATACACCTGAACCAGCAGAAAGTTTTTTTTGAAATGAAAAAGGTACTACCTCAAATGTTAACCATATCAATTAACTTTTGTTTTACTTTGCAGTTGGATTAATGCTATAAATTCCCAAAAGTAAAAATCAACTTTGTATATATATAATGGCATGTCTATTCGTTACTTTTAAACATTTACTTAGCAATGTATGTATGTACATATATTCCCAATATATATTTATTATTTATTAGAAAATTTGACGTAAATGGAAAAAATTACAAAGCCGCAATACGGCAGCCCTCAAATGTGTTCAAAAATCAAACAATTTAAAAAAAAGGAACTGCATGGGTATGCTAATTTGCAATAATAATAAGTTACATTACCAAGTTGTACCAACTGCCACTAAAACGAATTGCTAATACTTTGAATAAAGTTACTACGAGTACGCTCAACTGTGTGTAAGTAATTGTATTAAGGACTATATAGAGTATAGCAGGTATATAAGCTACTCACGACTATTTCATTTTATATGTCCGCCACTAAAATGTAACGAAAATGTAGTAGTTCCCCATTTATGCAAAAAATAGGAGTACCTATAGTGAATGCAAATTGAATTGCGTTCCAACTTTAAAATTGGCACAATGAGCTTCGGAAGAAAGCCATGACATATTTGGTATATCATTCAGCTGAACTGCAGACTCAATTTCCTGTGCAAGTTCCTTGCGTGTACAAAAAAAAATGAGAGTGAAAGTATCTTTTTCACCGTCTTGTACATTACTTACTACTGTTGAAAACATACCACCACAACTACACAACTCTACCTTTTCATGGTTTTTTTTCATATCAGGAAAATGAGTCTGATGTTAAAATATAAGCAAACTCTCAACAGAGTAATGCATCCTTTCTTTTCATTCAAAATTGAATTTAAAAAATATAAGGGGAACTTTTAAAAGAAATGAGAATTTTCACCTTTTACACAAACCAAGACGAAGACGAGAAAAGGGATGGAACACTAGCAGCCAGCTTAGATACATAAATAAGTAGTGTGATGACAGACTTTGAAAAGGCAGTCATTATTTCTGTCATTTCTCTAGTATTTGCTAGAGTGTGAGTATGTGTGTGTATGTATTGTTTGCTGGGGCATTGAGCATGTTTGTGTTTTGCGTTGTTGTAAAAGGGTATAAACATGGCTTTTTGTATTCTATTCAGTTGCTCGCGATTTATTCGAGCAGCTTACTGAAAAAAAACCTTTTTCTTTCCTTTCTCTACTCGATGTAGTAGTATTTGTTGCTCTTTCCAACTTTTACCTTGGCACTCAATGTAAGTACATAATAGCAGTAGTAGTAGTAGTATGTTTTATTTGAGAAACACTTTCTCTCTGACTTTTTTTCCTCTCTTCTAAATCACTTGAGATTGAATGCCACCACACACCATAATACGATGTTTGTTTGGCTGCATCAGCAAGCGCCAGCAGCTACCTGTTGTAAACTTTTATTTATGAGCGGGGAAGACGAGGAAGAGATGACTTTATGTCAGCCTGCTCTACTACAACAACTACTACTACTTTTACTACATTGTCCTCTTGTGTGTATGTGTGCGTGATATTTAGTCATACTTGTTATTATTCTACTGCCTTACTTTCTCTCTCTTTCTCTATCTCCGTTTCAAAAAGTGGATGTGTAATATATTCTTTCTGCACCAAACAAAGACTTTGTCTTTTTGTATTTGTATTTTTGTTATGCATGCACGCAATACATACACACATGTACAATGGCATCTATTATGTATATCTGTATGCTTTCCAAACGTAGTAGTGTAAGGTAATGAACCAGAACAAATACAGTATATCCCATCCATTTTCATTTTTCTCAGTCTGCGACAGATTCATGTCGACTTTTCTAAAAGCATACTATTTACCAGCACACTCATCACTACCACCATACCTATCAACTACAATCTTCAATTTTTGACAGAGTAAGGGAAAAAGATAGAAAGAAAGAAAAAAGAGAAAAAGCTAAAGCATTAAATATTATCAAGCATATATACCTATTCCCATCTACTTTTTTTATTCCAACCTCAAACCAAGAAATGTACACTTGCAGCATCGAAGAGAGAACAGTGCGCTTTTCATTTTACAAATAATAAAATTATTTTGCTTGAAAGGTATTAATTTCATCTCTGCTGCCGGTGGGGATACAATTCCAAACGAGGTTTGGTTTGACTAGCGTGCTCTTATACTAATAAACCCATCTTCGCTTATAGAAATAAAACAGTACAAACTTGGTCCTGTCTATTTACTTTAAAACTATATCTATATTTTCGCTGGGTTTCACAACCTAAAGTTTAAGCTCAACCACGAAAAGCATGCCACCAGCTGTATTATTTTTCTTTTTCTTCTTTTTTTTTATAAAAAGGATAATGACATTCCTGTTAACAATATTGTGACACAATTGTAGTGGAATCGTGTTGTAGAACGTGAGATTACAGTTTCCGGACAAGGTATATTAGTGAGTCCATTGCAATAGCAGTCCTTTCAAAAAAAAAGAAGCAGTATAAAAAGAAAACCGGGATAGATAGAGAAGAAGAGCAGCGATGGAAGGATAAGTGCAAAGAGAAAGTTGTTGTTTTTCTTTTGTTGTTGTTGTTGTTGTTGTCGTGTACTTGTGCGTATGGAACGCATGAAAATTTCAATGCAAACTCTCTTTCTCTCTCTGTCTCTCTTTATTGTATATAGACTGTTACGCTGCTTTTCTCCTTTTCATCCACGCATTGTGTTACGAATTGCCCGAATTCCTCTGTTGTTTACTTGCTTGAACGAACTTGTTTTTTAGTGAAAAGGATAGCATCACAACTCACCACTTGCTTTCGTCTCAACACGCACACACGCAACAGATCTCTCTTTTCTCTTTGTTTTCCCTTTCTCTTAGTACTTTCTATTAATTCCATAATATATTTATGCCCTAAAGAAAGCGTCGATGTTTATTAGTTTACTTTTAACTTTAGACGTTTACACAGTGGAAAACATCATTGGGGAGGATAAGTATGTATGTAGGTATGTATGTTACGGTTCAAAAATAGGTTTGGTGCTGTTCTTATCTGTCCATACTTGACAGCTTGTTCGAAAGTGTACATACACAAAAAAGGATATGTTTTTGTCTGTTTTTAGAATATAGACTAACGCACCGTTTCATACGTTCTGAATATGACAATGACAAGACATGATGTTGATGATGATGATGTATATAGGTCATTTTCGCAGGAATTAAATCTACAGAGAAAAAAAACAAGTCGTATTTTCCGTGGAGAATAATAGTGCGCGGGGGCTCATTTTTTAATGGCTATAGAGTATTTCTCCAACAGCAGTTCATTTTCTGTTTAAAAAAAGTAATCTGTAAAATGGATACTATGGATGATCTATTTCTTGAGTAGTTTAAACAACTGGTATAGTTTTAATTAGCTGAGAAAGTCGTATTCAGTACATGCGTTCTGCTCGGTATAGGTATATTGATTACATATTGGACAAAGCCACAACGTTGACCGAAGGATTTTTGGTGTGGTGCCTCGTGTCATATATACTTTTTATTACGATGCCATATAGATGAGAAACTTGCACTACTATTATTATTATTACTTTTCTTTCCACGCGTTCATCTTTTAAAAATATTACATACGTCATCAAACATTCTCAACTGCCTCTTTGCAAAAAAAATCTACACAATATTCGTGGCTTCTCGCGTGCTGGCCGTAGCAGTAGTCGTAGTTGTATAAGCTGTACAGTTAGTCTTATAGAATATTTGATTCTTCTGTCTACCTGTCTATATACACAGTACAGCTCATCATGTAGACAAGAAGAAGATGAGAATCCATAATCAATTCTGCTCACATCCATATTGATTCGCTGCTGCTGCCAGCACTGTCTATATATTCATACACCTCTATCAATGGATTATTTGATAAAACTGAAGTATAGAATTTTTTTACTCTGATGATGATGGTGAGTGGGCCTTACCAAAAAAGCCCCTAAATACTATGTAAATAAATGGCTGTTCAGTTCCAGTTAGTTTCATAGAAATCAAAATGAGAAAAGTCTACTTTTACCCTTAAAGGAAAGGTGCATAGGTATATGCTCTACTTTTGTGCTACCGTACTCATTGTAAAGGCACAGGGAAGAATTTTGTGTTCATTATCATCAGTCAGCGTTGTTAAATAAACTCCATAACCACAAGTCCTTCTAATATGGAAGTGTGCTCGCTCACCCTTTCCATTCTCGTCTAATTGTATTTTATTAGTGACCAGTGGACAAAATGCCAAAAATGAAACACAAAAGATATGTCTTGAAATAATATCCATTTATTTACAAATTTATGTATTTTGCTTTCATAACCGTGTTCATTACTGTCACTTGAATAAAGTGACATTTCTTGTTGGCACAAAAACAGAGAAAATATGATGAATTTAAAGTTTATCAAAATATTCGCAAGGTTACAAGATAAACTTGCAAGTGTCTTTTTTGGCTTCTTTTGATGTGAACAAGGCGAAAATATAATAGTGTAATGATAAAAAGAAAACGAAGAACAATTTAGCAAACTGAAAGGAATCTGTGACTCTGACAAAGCATAGTACTAGTGACGGCTGCAGACTAAAAGGAAATTTTTTTCCCTTTTCCTCTTACAATTTTACAACCTTCAAATGACCCGTTTTTCATTACACTTTTTTTGCTGTCGCATACAACATGACATGGTGGAGCCAGTGCCTTGCTGCCACGGCCATGTTTGCTATATATTAGCATTTTTAGTCTGTGTCTGTAAATCTCTCTCTCTCTCTCTGCAATGTCTTCATGCATGCATAATAATGTGCATAGGTATGCTTATTTCTTTTATGTATTATGATACCCCACAATCGCAAAAAAACTGTGTAGTCTGTTACTTCTTATTCTTGTTACTTACACATATAATCAGCATTTGTGCATGTGTCCGTGGAGGACAAAGAGTCAGAAAAGAAGATGGAAAATAAGGAAGAAAAGTCACATGCACATGTAGCAGGAAATTGAAGAAAGCAATGTTTGTGTTATTGACCTCTCTCACTCATTCACCACTCGCTTGCTTATGTTCTGTACCGATGGTGGTGGTGGTGGTGGTAGTGTATGCATAATAGTACACACAAGTAGCAGTATCCGTCAGCAAAGCATATATCTTGGTAAAGGAAAAAAGGACGACGACAGTGAAGAAGAAAAAAAAGGCTACTTGTTCTTCTTTTTCCTTGCTCTTGCTTTCCTCTTGTAAGAGAAGGAGACAAGAGAACCATCAAACCTGCTTTAATGCACCCATATACATCACCAAATAATATCATGATCATCCGCATAATCTGATAGGTACATTGGAGAACAACGAAGAGCTTGTATGTACTTGTGCTTATTAAATATTGTGTACACATAGTTTGCTCAAGAGAAGAAGAAGATGAAAAAGAACAAGACACTTTATTGTGTTGACTTTTCCGTCCTGTCGGTATGCATATAGCTGAAGATAATGAAATAAATACAAAATTCTTCACAAACACTTTTTCCTTTTCTTCTTTCTCTGCTCCCCAGCCGTCCAACACGTATATATACAATGTATTGTGTAGGGAAATGTGTGCTAAAAAAGTACGTGCATAACTCTAAAGGGAAATGTATGAAAGAACACATTATCATCATCAGCATCATGATGATGTTGATGACGACGACGACGACGACGATGATGATGATGATAATCATCGTCATCATCATCATCATCGTCATCATTGTGGGTAGCTTACTTGCGTATAATTCACAATGAATTGTTCTTTCATCCACACAACCGAGCACTTACATCGTCTTCCGATATGAATACAAAATGCATTCGCGAAAATATGTATATGCATACCTATCTCTTTTTTTTACTTTTCCTTCTTTTAACGTTTTCTCTTTTTTTCAACAAAACAGAAACAAGATCCACTGTGTATAGCAATGTGATGGCTAGTGGATGATGATCTTTTCTCTCTCACTTTTTTATCTATATCTGTTTATCTATCTTTATGACTATGTCGACCAGTAGTTGTAGAGTAGTAGTAGTATGTAGTAGTCTGAGGGAGTGTATAAAGCTAAGCCAAATATTATTATTCCATGAACACGAGTAGACTTCCAGGAATATCTTCAGGATTACATATTTTTTTCAATGTACACATCACACACAGACTAATAGTTGTGTGTGTGTAGAGAAAACAGAAAAAGAAATCGCAAAGCATCAAATTTATTTTTTTGATCTCATGTCCGTCTCGATAAGTATTTGGGGTAGCTTTAGACTCACTGCAATATTTGACCTTGTGGGTGTTTAAGAAGATGGGAAGGTTGGAATAGTACAAGCTTTGGAATTCTTTGCCAAAAATAAACACAGGCTATGGATTTTAATGGATTACTTGTATTTATAAATCCTCAACTAATCCTGACACAGACTTTCTATTAAAAGAGTTAAGCTCTCTGTAGATTGATACTGCTACTTTTCTACATTCGACTTGGCAAGTTTTTGTTATCATTTTGTTTGTGTGTACAGCAAAGTACTGGTTTTGTGGGGAAATAAGAAAAATGTGCAAAAACAGATAGCTTGAATGTGAATGAAACTGACTGGGTGGAGGAGAAAGGCTACTTGTTATTTTTATTTGTTGAGCAATTTTACGCCCCTCCATACTTTAAGAATGAAGCTAGGGAAAAAAAGAAAATGCTTGCACTGATTACTTTAGAGATATTATGTCCATTGTACACACATACATAGAATGCGCACAATTTTGTGGATAACAATTTTTAAAAGTTTACTGGTGAAACCAGTTGAAAATATAAGTAATGATTGTAGTAGTTTACATGGTGGTGGTATAACACATTTTTATATATTTCATACTCTAGACACTGCCGGCAAAACAGTTTCCTTTGTGCACATGCATAGAAAAGGAACAGAAAAATGAGGAAGTTCATTTACATACTGCAGTCTTGCTTTAATTCGTTAGCTTTTATCCGTCTCCACTACAAGGATATAAAAAATGCGCCTCAAAAGACATACAGTTTTCTCAATTTTAAAAAGAGTGGAAAATATTACTTTTTGAGAGAAATTCCCTAAATATTTTTGAATCAATCGTGGTTTGAAATTTAAAGTGAAGTAAGTTTGCTTTAGATTACTAGCTATCCACAAGTGAAACCATATTGAAATCGTATATTGAAACCATATATAAAATGTTCAGTATGAAAAAGTTGAAAAAATAGTTATAAAAGATCTCTTTAACCACTTGTTAATAAATGTATGTATGTATGTATTTGCCCTGTAGGAGCAATTTGAAATGAAGATGTTAAAGCCAAGCTGAGAATAGTTTTGTATGTATGGTGGTGGTACAGACAGTAAGGGGATTTTGCAGAGACAGCCAAACTGACTTGCTCAGATAATTCAAGTAATCCACACATAGACAGACACAGAGACACACAGAGAGAAAAGCAAACTGCAGTAGTGTGGAATTTCAGGCTTTAGAATGTACAACAGTAACATTCTATCTGTCGGCATGTGTAAATGTGCACAAGTATAAAGCCATTATAACTTTTACTCGAGTCAGCAATTCTTTCTTTTTTGACGTTAGTTTGTTGATGGGGCTAGTTTAAGTGTGGATTATATTATCCGTAAAACTGAAAATGTTTTGTAAGTATTTGGCGAGATTTAAATGAAATCATTAACCCGTCATTCCGCCACATGTTAATGGCCGAAAGACGCAGAATTGCCCAATGATTTTTCCTTTAAAAGTGTATGCCTTTTTGGTTTGTAAGTTATATGTGCATTATTATGAATCTCATACATATTATGTGGATGGGGTCGGGAACGGGAAAAAAACTCAAGATACTGTGTTCATCAGTAAATGAGCGGGATTGAGAAATGTATTTTTTTCGAAAGTTTGTACGTCATACATGGTCGTTTTTGTCTGTTGCACCATGGGAAAAGTTAAAAAAAATTGGAAACTTTTCAAGCGATGGAGAAATTGAGGGAAGCAGTGAAAAGAGGGTTTGATGCAGTTGAGAAAAGTGAA
>JAHZMT010003985.1:0-28523 GCA_027743785.1 Sinhomidia bicolor
CAAATACTTTCGCAGGTAAAATGGTTAAGTAGTGAATACGAATTCAATGCAAACAAAATTTTTGCGTGGAAATACTTAGAATTAAATTAATTTTTTCCATCGTTGTATTTAAATAACACATAAAAAATTTCGGGTAACAAAGTAGGCAGTCGCACAGTTATTTATGGAACAGACGGAGTATTTTAATGTGCAGGATGCGATTTGAAATTTATGCATGCATTTCCAGGCGAAGAAAGTATAAACATTTGCGTAAATCAATCTGTATGTAAAACTTGCTATATTTATATCAAAGGATGCGTTTTGTAATTAAACTCATTTGAATATCAACAGGCTTTAATGATGTGCTTTTCTGAATCCTACCATTTTCATATTATCTTGATGTTATTTTATCGGCTTTGGAGTACTTTCAGGAATTCGGTTGTAAGGGTAACGATTTAGAAACAAGGGTGGACAAAATTTATTTAATTTCCTGCCCCAGGATTTTTTTTTCAATCTCAGGAACGACTAACTTAGTTTAGTTCGTCGTGATGGTATATTAAATTCAAAAATCTTTGGGTTGACCAACTTTTGCCATACAAATGAGTCACCCATCACCTTCACTTACTTGTCATCCGTTTAGGATGTATTTTTTTGAAAACACAATAAATATTTTTTAAAGTACAATATTTATTTGTCAGCATAATGTAACATATTCGGAACAAGGTGCATCGGATATTGTTGATAAAATCTTTGGGCTGGGCGTGAAGATATATTGAAATTACAAATTAGAGCAAAACAAGTTTTCACACAAAAAATTGCATGTTCAAAGACAAAACATTAAAAAAAATAATTTAAGTTTGATGAAATGTTACAAAATACAAAAAAACTATATTGCAAGTTATATGTGTTGCGTTTATGAAAGCACGCAAATTCTTTATAACTTGTTGTGCTGTCGGAACTTGTGTTTCCATCCTTTAACAATGTATGTACCTATTCAACTTATGTGTTAATATTTAATATCAGCAAACATTTTAAAAGTTTACCATGTGCTACATGGCTAAATTTTCAGTACATAAATATATCATTTGTCGGCAGTGTGTTCAACAGTCAAAGTAATAATAAAAACTGTAAAAAATATATAAATAAATAAAATACAAAATTGAAAACGAGTCTAATTTTTGAATGAAATTGAATAGGTAATCGTACTTTTTAAAAAATCTTTTTATCGTGCCAACTGCCAACTTTATTAAAATATTGACCAGGAATACAAAATGAATCGCAACCGGTATACTCAATTCAATATTATGTTTACACTCAATACAATATCTAACAGTATAAATGTGCCAAGTCATGCCAAGATTGTTTTCCCGAATAATTGAATGGTTAAATGACCTATCTATTATCACCTTTTATGTTTTTATGAATTGTTTTATGTATAAAACATGCTTTTTATGTAGCAAGTAAACATGATTGATGTACTAAATTAGAATATAGTAATATTAAAATTAAATGAACGAATGCGCTAGACGTGAGACGAGACATACAAGCAAAACTGAGAATTTTATCAATGAAGTCTCCCATAAGATGACCAGATTATGTAAGACACTTTACGTTGTAGGCATTTTGATTTGTGTCTCTTTGACCTATGTCGGTAGCTTCTCATACATTTTTACAGCAGCGTTTTGCATTGGTGATGATGATGGTATGATGATGATGACTCGTGCTCCTAACCCGACACAACAGCCGTTGTGTATTGTGCTATCGAAAGGTAAGAAAAGGAAATTAAAATTGAACTACGAAATGGTAAGCGACCCACCACACGTACTAATTTGTAGTCAAGTACTTTTTATGGGGGGCGAGTAGCTAGTTAGCTAGCTCTTCTTTTTTCTGCATTACTGATTATATCAATAAAAGAACAGAACCAGTCTTTAACTTTGCCTGTGTAAGCAGTAAACTTTACACAGTGCACCTGTCGTAACTTGTCACTTGCTACTATTTTGCCGCACAAACTACTTACGCACAACCTTTTTAGCATCTAAAATAGAGTATCGAGTTTGGATTATCACTGCAGGCAAACCTTACACACGACATGCGTGTGTTATCATGATTGAATCATATCATTGTACTGCATTTATCTACCTATAGATTGATAACCATAAGCATATTATAATCAACAACTGATGCAAGATGCAACAAAGAAAAAAAAACAAAATGAATTGCATTTTCGTTTACGACCAACCACTACTACTGGCAAACTAGTAAATCATTGTAACTAATGACGCATAATGTCCTGAATGGTATTTACTGCTCCTTTTCTACTGCAAAAGCAAAGTTGGCAAAGTACATTAGGCAGGTAGGCGTACCCTTTCACGTGAGCTTGCCTTCGCACTACATGTCGCTCAGTCAGGCAAATAAATAGGTATCATGTCATTATTACCTGTGGTGGTACTTGTGTTGTGGCACACGTCAATTGTTTGTATTTGTAAATGCTATAATATATATTTTAATAATAATAATATAAAATACCACATTTAAAAAAGTCTTAACAGGATGAATAAAGGGGATGATGATACCCAATCCCTATCCACAAGCAGAAAAAGCGGATGAGTGATATTGACGATGATGATGCACCACGTAATCGTAAGTAACACAAATTCATACATGAGAAAGATAATAAGAATACTATTATCAAGACGACACGATTATATAACATAGGTGCATTGAAGACGACTAGTTTTTTTGAATTTAGAAAAAATGGAGCAGTATAAAAAGTAAGAGTTGATAGGTTATACACTTTTATTTGCAATTAGTCATGTCGCGCAAAAGGTGTGTGTTGTTTTTGCTTCTGTGGACTATATCCCATTGCCCGAGCCTGATTGTGGGCTCGGGTCGAGGCGATGATGATAATGATATTGTTACTCTTACGGAAGTTCATGCTCGTGTGAATGATTCCAGAAAAAGTGGGAGTGTCAGTGCCGGTGACAGTGGTCTGAGGAAATCGGAAAGTTCCGCAAATGATTTTGTGATTATCAAAAGTTCGCTTACAGAGAATGACACGTTCTCAAGAGTGAGAAGGATCCGGCGACAAACATCAACGGAGTTTTTGAAAGTTGAGCTCTCCAGCGGAAGTTTTGTGTACAGGTGTGTAAAATATTGAAGATCATAATTATTGTAGATAAGAAAGAAATATAAGAATACATTAAGTTTTTTAAAATACCCAAGTGGCCGTTCTGAAATGTGATTGTCTGCATATCATTCGCATGCAGATATTGCAGAAAATTCATAAATTAAAAATTGATAAAGGGATACAAGTGAAAATGAAAGTGTAAAAATTATTATGCTGTAATAGATACGCCGATTCTGTTAGTTTTAATAATTATTCACATTCTTGCATAGTTTTAAGTGATAAAGTTCCACTTTACTACAATAATAAAAATTATTTTTAATTGAAACAATAAAATGCATTAAGAAGCAATAATTTTATAACGCGTGTTTGTGAGTTGTTGTAAAACTAGCTTTATTTTAATTTTGAATCTCTTTAGGATTTTCAATATTTTCATGTGTTAAAAAACATTTCTTGTATAAATGTTAAATAGACAACTTGTTTGAGACTATTACAGTCTACTAAAGTTACAGTTTAAAGTTAAAGAGTTTAATACGCAAATTATAATTTATTCCTTTCCATTCTTTTCCAGACCAATAAATTATGATGCCAATAAAAATTCAACAAAAGAGCTGACAAGAGTAGCTAGAGCGTATGCAAACAATAAGAAAAGCAAAGGATACTCATATTCGAAACCTTCGGGTGGCTATGAAGGGGGCTATGGGGGATATAGTTATACTACCACTACAACAACAACAACACCAGCGCCACTCGTAATAGAAACAACTGAAGAAAACGACTCAGATTTTGTTTCACCACAAACATTGAGTCCGACAGATTTCGATATCAGAAGTCGAACAACGGTTAGTACATAAAAATATTTATTTTAAATTGTTTGCTTTCTATGATAGCATTTTATTTTTTCATCATCATTTCAGCTAATGTCAACAAGATTAAGACTTTCTGTTTGCTTATCAAAATATAGAAAATCAAAAGATATTTTTTTCATAGAAAAATGTGTATTGCAAAACTCATCTAAAATGACCGTCATTTGTCTTCATTGTAGACAACCACAGAAGATCCAAATGACATAAGAGATAACATCCCAGGTGAACCAGGAAAAGATTATCAGGCTTTGGCTAGTATACCAAAGACGACATTTTCATGTGAAGGTCGTTCACCTGGATTTTACGCCGATGTTGAAGCTGGTATTCTTTACGTTTAAAAATTGATTTTATTTAACATATGAAGTGCGTCCAATGATGCAACTCAAAAATGAAAATTTGAATAGTTATTTGAAGAAATACACATCCTATTTTATTTTTTTTTCATGATAAGATTTTTAAATAACTTTCTTACGCATAAAATAGGCTGTCAAGTTTTCCATCGATGCACGGACGATCCTTGGTATACTGGACAAGTTAGAGTAATCATGGACTCATTTTTGTGTCCTAACGGTTCGTTGTTTAATCAGCAGGTATGTATGTTCTAGTTTTTACTGTGAAAATGTTTTACTCGACAAAGACCAACGCACATACAGGTAACATAAAAACACCATTCTGTCTGACCATAGCTTTGATTAAGCTTTTTTATTCACCGCATTTTAAAGCTATAACTTATATAACAACATTTAACACAACGCTGACACTAATACAACAAACACGACAAAAGTGTAGTATGATTATCAGAAGAACAGCGTACACTACTGCACCACTCTCAGATATTTAATATTTATTTTTTTCTTGTTACAAATCTGTAATGAGTATGAATAAACGAATTGTTTGCATTAATTATACCACTTAGATATTTTCATGCGATTGGTGGGGCAATACGGACTGTAAGGGTGCACAGGAATTTTACCAACTTAATCAGCAAATTGGCCAACTGGAAGAAACTGATGTATGATTTTTCTCCTAAAATGATCATTATTTAAAAGTAATATGTTAGGATGAAAATGAGCAAAAACTAAGTATTTTTTTAAAAACTACCTTTTCAATAGGCTGGAACAGTGCAGTACGTAAAATTTACAGGTATCAGAGTGCCCCCAGCTCCAGGAACAAAAAAGGTTGCGCCAACAATTGTTCCAAAGGCTGAAAGAAAACCGTTACCAGATAAGTACAAATCAAAACCAAGCACAAAAGAGCCAGCTAAGCCTGGCAGTCGTCCATTTGACACTTACGATGATCCTGATGACGAAGCGATAGTCAAAGAGTTTGAAGAAGGTGATGATGAAGAGTATAGGCCGTTAAGTAGTCAAATTGAGTCAGGAGAAGATAAAGAGGGTAGCAGTCAAACGGTGGATGAAATATCAGTTTCTGCGTCATCTTCAAAAAGGGACAGGAAGAAAAGTTCAAAAAAGTCGACAACCACCACCACAACAACTCCTGCCCCTTCATCATCCAGTGAGGAAGAAAGTGCTAGTGATGAGGAGACACAATTGCCATCCGCAGCTACTAATAACAATGGACGATCCAATCCATTCGTAGTCAACAGGGAACAGGGCGAGGTGCGATTTTTAATGATGAAGTTGACGACAATTAAATTTACACTCTTGAATAGAGTTGGAGAAAATAACTAATATATTGTATGTAGAATACTGATGCTGCAACTCCACCGTCAGAATTGACTCCACCAGACTTTAATGGAGACCCAGTTGAAAACCGAGGTGATGATGATAAGGATAACGAGGCAACAACGGAACGTGCCCCGGCATCGGCAACGCCGAGAAACGACTACTTACCTCCACGAGATGAATATCTGCCACCGAAAGAGTCTCGAGGGGGCTATAATTATCCTAAACCAAATAATGACTATTTGCCACCGAGTCGACCAAACAATGATTACTTGCCACCGAGAGGGGAATATCTTTCCGGGACATCACCGTCAACTAATCAATATTTGCCGCCGACACAGTCACCGTCAGGACGGGATTACTTGCCTCCAAGAGACTCTTACTCTCAGCCTGGACTAGTAAGACTTTTACTATCTTACTTTTTTAAAGCTATCTCACTAAAATGCTCTGATGATTTTTATGATTTAATTTTCTACAATATCTTGTTTTTAGAATACATATTCTCCAGAGCCAGACTCGTATTATAGAAAACCATCAAATGGTTATGGTAATCCATCCACTTCAGCATATTTACCACCGACACCTCCATCAAGAGAATATGGACAGCCCAACAGGGACTACCTTCCCCCTGGCAGAGATTATGGAACACCCAATAGGGATTATCTTCCTCCTCAAAAGCCGAATGGAGATTATGGACCACCAAAGAACGAGTATCTTCCTCCTCAAAAACCAAACGGAGATTACGGACCACCAAAGAACGAGTATCTTCCACCTCAAAAACCAAATGGTGATTATGGACCACCAAAGAATGAATATCTTCCACCTCAAAAACCAAACGGGGACTATGGACCACCGAAAAACGAATATCTTCCTCCTCAAAAACCAAATGGAGACTATGGACCACCGAAAAATGAATACCTTCCACCTCAGAAACCGAATGGGGACTATGGACCACCGAAAAACGAATATCTTCCACCTCAAAAACCGAACGGAGATTATGGACCACCTAAAAATGAATACCTTCCACCTCAAAAGCCAAATGGAGACTATGGACCACCTAAAAATGAATACCTTCCACCTCAGAAACCGAATGGCGACTATGGTCCTCCGAGAAACGAGTATCTACCACCAAATAATAATTATGGGCAACCCCAGCGTGGAAATGATTACTTGCCACCTAAACAATTCGTTCCTCCACCCCCACCTACTACTTACACATATGGAACACCACAAACTGGTGGTTACACCTTCTTTCCTCATCAAACAACGACAACAGTCACAGAACATTGGCCAGCAAAATTTGCATTTGAAGCTCCAACTAGTCTGTATCCACCGCATAGTTATGCGGCTGGGTTTGGAGCTCCGCCAAATCCAGGCACACATTACGACGGAACTATAATTACACACAGTCATCATTTCCCACAAACAAAAGATTACGGAGCACCCCAATCAAACAATTACTTACCACCACGCGATTCATATAGATCGCCTCCAAATTATAATTCGTACTTACCACCACAGAAAGCAAATGGCGATTACGGACCACCTAAGAATGAGTACTTACCACCTCAAAGACCCAATGGAGATTATGGGCCTCCCAAAAATGAGTATCTTCCTCCCCAGAAACCGAATGGAGACTATGGGCCCCCCAAGAATGAATATTTGCCACCTCAACGACCCAACGGGGACTATGGACCCCCTAAAAATGATTATCTACCACCGCAAAGACCCAACGGGGACTATGGGCCACCAAAGAACGAGTATCTTCCACCTCAGAAACCGAATGGAGATTATGGCCCTCCAAAGAATGGGTATCTTCCACCTCAGAAACCAAACGGAGATTATGGACCACCGAAAAACGAATACTTACCACCTCAGAAACCAAATGGTGACTATGGACCACCGAAGAATGATTATCTTCCACCTCAAAAACCAAACGGGGACTATGGACCACCGAAAAATGAGTATCTTCCTCCTCAAAAACCAAACGGGGACTATGGACCACCGAAAAACGAGTATCTTCCTCCTCAAAAACCAAATGGAGATTATGGGCCACCAAAGAACGAGTATCTTCCACCTCAGAAACCAAATGGGGATTATGGTCCTCCTAGAAATGACTATCTTCCACCTCATCAATCCCAAAATCCCAGACCAGGAAATGACTATTTACCACCAAATCAGAAGCCCGGCGACAGCTATCTTCCTCCATCCGGTAATACAGGATATACAGCACCTCCAACTGGTTACTCGACACTTCCAGATGAAATTCTCAAAGATTACAATCCTTCTCCTACTCCACCTACTAGTTACTCCACGATTCCAGAGCAAACGCCACCTCCACTATTTGACTCAGGCCAGACAACTCATGGAGGCCTCTATACAATTGAGCCTCCTAAAATTGACATTTTGTCAGTACCTCTAATTTCATATAGTCACGTAGTCAATCCTATTTTAGAATTTCCACCTTTCAAAAAGAGATAGTCACTCTCAGAAATATAGCTGTTAATTTGTTATTTAATCAAATTGTCTTTTTACACAAGTCTTAAAAGTAAGAAAATTCGCGTTTTGGTTGTTGGAAAAGAGTAACAAGAAAGACTTTAACAACGCTATAAAATGCTGTCAAAAATGTTGTTGGATTGTTTATTATTCGCTTTTTGTTATGCAATAATCATTGTAAAACTTATATTGTATGTAATCTGTAAAAATATCGTAATGTATACTACTACATATTTCAAAGTACAAGGATAATTATGTCGGGTCTCTGGTAATTTTTAGTGGTCAAAAACTTGGAGGAAGGGACGCACATTTTGGGGCAAAAAAGAATATTGAATACCTACCAAAGCACAAAAATAAGTTTCTGATAATAGAAATCGGTATGCTCAACTTGGCATTTTGCCACAAGGTGCTCCAATTCTGAATGTATATTCCATACAATTCTTTTAGTCTCTAACCTGACTTTTGCAGTATTCAAATCTACGTAAATAGTAAATAATAATTAACTTCAGTATCCAGTAAAAAATCCTTAATGTATAAGTGGTTGGTAATGATGTTCAGACTTCAGACTAATGAAAATGCAAGTAGGCTAAGATAACTTTATTTACATTATTTCCTATAGACAAAAAACTTGGTATTTGATATATGCAAGAATGATAATAAATCAAACTTACGCTAAACAATTTTTACAGATTAATCTTTGCACATAATTTTTACGTGGAACATACTATGAAAAACTTATAGATGCATGCATACACATGACTTTACATTACATTGGCTTTTACAAAGATTACACGCAGAATTCGTTCAGGAGAATTAGGAGAAATCGAATTTTAAAGAAAGGATCAAAAATACATAACATGAAAATAAACTACAGAAACAACAGTTGAACAGCTTTTTGCAATGTACAAACTTTCACTTGCACTTTGATGGATAATTATTAGCATACTTGAAAAACGATGGATCTGTATGCCACGTTATACTTCGTTCCCTGTCTTTTCTAAAGAATGCTTCCGCTGAAGGTGAAATCTGGGCTTCTTCAATGAATTCCAAATCGTCTTTCTGAAACAACGGCAAGCTTTTAGTGGCTCCAAATGTGTTTTGCAATTCTTTTAATCTTCGAACAATTTCTGACGCTGGACGAATAACTTCGTGTATTCGACAGTTGGTTCCAAATCCACACATGATTCTTCGAAAGTTGTCACTGTTTTCATCATCGGACATTTCATCCTCAGAATCCCAAAATTTTGGAAGCCTCACCCCTGCAGGCGTTACATACTTTTCCACGTGCTCAAATCCACGTATGTCCTCGGGATCAATTGTTTCTTCCATGTGAATAATCTCTTTTCGCCCCGAACGAGCTGAAATTGATTTCGATCTTCGTCCACGGAAAAATGGCTTCCGTGTTACGGGCAGTGACGGCTTCGACTTTAATGTTCCACTGCCTCGCATTCCATGATGTTTATCTTTTACCACACAATTCTTTTTCTCAGCTCCCTCTTCAACCTTATCGTTAGTTACATCGGGTTTGCTTTCTCCATCGTCAGAAATGATCTTGACGCTTGCTGTTGGTTTCTTTGAACGGGGTTTCAATCTTTTTTTGACTACAGGTTTCTGAGTTTCGGCATCACCACTTTTCTGCTCTTTGTTACCATCTTCAATTTTAATTTCTTTTTCTGTCTTCACGTCTTCAGTATTCTTACTTCCATCCTCAGTTTTGTCTGCGTCAGATATTTTTTTCACTTGGGGTTTAGCCCTTTTTCTGGCAGGTTTCTTCTTGGGAGCTGCAAGAATAGCAGTGGAGTTTATTTTATCTTTGTCTTCTTTGCCTTCAGTCGCTTTCTTTTTACTTTCACCATCGACGCTTTCTTTACTTTCTCCTTCGGTTTCATCTGCCTCTTGCTTAATCACTGGTGACTGCTCTTGCCCTTGTGCAACTGATTTACTTTCCAAAGTTTTATCTTCAGTGGCGATAGCAGGCTTTACTACAGGTTTCCGCTTTCTGATTCGCTTTTTAGGCTTTGGCTTTTCCTGTTCAATCGGTTTTTCAGACACAGTACCGTTTTGTGGTGGGGCTTCTTTTTTCCCAGCAATAGAAGATGGGGATGCAGGTTCAGTTTTTGGAACAAGATCAGGGTCCAACGGAATAATTTCTGCAGGAATTGGTTTTAGTTTCTTCCTTGGACGTGGGCGTTTCTTCTCTGTTGATGGTTTTGTACTCTCAGCTTTGGTAACTGGAACGGTTGGAATTGGAACTTCTTTCGTGCTTTCGTTTTGTTTTTCAGAAACCTGATTATCAGAATTCAATACCGAACAGGAAACTAAAATAGGTTGAGGTAGATCAACTTGAGGAACTTTATCACTTTCCAGTGATGTAATAGAATTGTCTGATGGTGTTACAATATCCTGTTCATCTTTACTACTCTCACTTCGCTTAATCTTGGACTCTTTTTCTTCGTATGAAAAATTGCAAATTATTAAGCACAACCAAATTCAGCAAATATTTCCATAAAAATACTACTAAAATCGAGGTTCATAAAATTTCCCCTCTCATACCATCTTCCGACGCAACAACAGGTCGACGCTTTCTCCGAGGTCCTTTCTTTTGTTTCTCCTCGTATTCAATTTCCGGACTGTCTTTCTCCACGTAGCATGTGCTCTTCCTTGGTCGCAAAGTTCTACTACCGCCTGTAGTCGGTTTCTCCTCCACCTGCTGGGAGACATCCTTCTCCTCATCCTGTGACAAGCGTTCCTTCTTCACCTCAACTTCAACAGCTGGCGTCTCCACAGAATCCTCGTCTTTTGACTCACTTTCAGTTTTTCGTCGTTTTGGGCCCATAGTGAATGGTATAATTTATCTATCAGCTACTTACTTTTGCATGGAATTGTCGAAGAAAACGGTTTCACTACTATTTTAATTAATCAAAATAAGATTTATGGAAAGCAAGTATGAACTTCTGCTTTAAAATGGCAGGCTTGAACTCTGGTATCTTATCACCGATTACTTTAGCTTCAAAAATTCACTTTGTTAACATAGCCGATAGCCATATGAAGAAAAGCATTTATTTGACCTTTGGAGAAAAGAAAATAGATGAAAAACAATGTGGCGGGAAACGTTTCTAACGGTTTAATTGCAGGATTTACATATGCATTTGTACGTTTCGGATTCGGATGCATTTTATTGTTTAGAAGCTGGCTTCAGAAAAAAGGACTACAGGACGGCTATTACTTACTACTACGTAATTCTGTTCATTCAAAACAGAGAAAAATATTATTTGAATTCTACTCAAACCACTCATTTTAACAATTATTGAATCAAAGATTTCACACCATCAGCAATGCTCGTTTCAGTGCTTTCTCTTTTGCTTTACGCTTTCGCTTTCTGTCATTTACCATCTCCTTGAAAGTTTGAATCTTTTCCTTATCCTGTTTTCTATTTTGTATGACACCAAGAGCTGTAAGGTTGAATCCCACAATGTTCTGTAATTCCTTGCATCGTAAATCGGCTTTCTCCGCTACCGACTTGAAAGCAGTTTTATCTGCACTTCCAGATAGTGTGACACGATGGAATTTCATGAGAGCATGTAAGCACCTAAAAGCGCCTTCCGTAGCCAAAGGATAAGTCTCAAAAATGCAATCAATTGCAGTTGTCATAATTTTTACGTATTCTATTGGAAGTAACATTATGCTCTGCTCGAGCTCTGATGCTTTGATCATATTTAAAGTTTTCAGGATAAAGTCTTCATGAGTTTTGGCTCCGTACGCATCCATCAAGGGATGCGAAGTTGGTTTATCTCTAAATATGTCCAAGGCTTCGATAAGTTTATCGGCCTGCAGATAGAAATATATAAATGAAATAGGAATAAATATCAACATGACACAGGACTCTAGACAATACATATTCATTTTTAGTGCTTTGTATTTTCTTACAGATTTTTCACTCTCAGATGTTTTCAAACCCGCTACCCCTGGAACCTCTTCAACAGCTTCTTTATCGATTTCCTCTTCGCGCTCTTGTTCTCTTTCATCGCTCAATACCAAAACCTTAAACAAGTATTACATTACTTTTAATTACTAAATTATTACTGATGATGATTTTATTTTCAAATGCATTTGTTTTAAACGTCAATCGACTAAAGTACCTCCTGAGTTCTATTGAACAAACGTATTGTTTGGTCTTTTCCAGCAGATACAACAAACTTTCCTTGAGTCGCGACACAAGTAGCACCTCCTTCCGTGTGTGCCTGTAATTTAGTACAAACAACCAGGCTTTAATCAATTGAAATTCATTTATAAAATTCCTAGCATCAGAAAGTGTAATCACTTTTATGTATGTTATTTACCTTGACTGTCTGTATACGTTGATGAATGTCAGCATCATAGATATTCAATGATTCTTTGGCCATTGAAATAACGTGGTGAGTTCTTTCTAGAAACTGACATCCAACCAAACCTTCAGTATGAACCATGGAACAATGACAGTCCCCAAAGTCCATACCCCATACACGCACCATTTTATCGGAGGAGCACGAGACTAACAAAGCGCTATCGCCGGATATATCGATTCCTACTACTGGAAGAGAATGGCCATACATAGACAGATGAAATTTTAGAGTGTCCATGTAGAAAACTTTGATGGTTGAATCCAATAAACCGGCAGCGACAAACTTCATATCCGGACTGCACTTCAATGATAATACAGTTTCTTGGACATCCAGCTGTCGTCTCATCTCGAATGTCAACTCACCATCAACCATACAAAAATCATAAAATTGGAGAAATGCGCCACAACAGGAAACAAATCCTTTATTATCCGACAATACGTCAATAGCCCAAACACTGTAAAATATAGCAGAAGTAGGTTAACTTTATATTCTATTTAACAAAGAAAAAATACAGAGACCTCTCTAAATAGATTACCTCTCGCTTCCACATGGTTCCACTTGGGTCAGCTTTCCTTGAGGGATATCACCCATGATCAATTTACCGCACGATGTACCAGCAACAAAGTTTCTATCTCCGGGACAAAATTTGCAACTCACCACTGGATATTCATGAGGTATCGTCAGAATGCAAGTCAAGGACGATCTAAATATAGCAAATCGCAGTGAAAGATTTCAAACAACTTTTTAACTTGTACTCGGCAATGAAACGATTCAAATTACCTATTCCATATTTTGAAACTGTCCCCAGAAGCTGTTAGAATAGCGGTTTTATCACTGGAAAAGCATATCCCTCGAACAATCTTACGATGTCCATCAAAACCCAGAAGTTCCGCTTTTTTCTCCTTCAACTTTTCGTCTGTTGGCAATTCTATATTGCTTTCTGATAACGTCAGAACTTCCAGTTGGTTAGACGCCAAAGTACACAGTATCTAAAATGATGATGATTTAAAATTAAATTAAAATTAAAGAGACATCATTAAACATTATTTTCTTTGCAAAATATATTCCAGTCTTCTTACTTTTATGCTGTTCTTTTCCTGAACACAATCAATGGCTTTTATTTTATCTTCTGTCGCTCTGACTGTTGGACCTCTTCTAATTAGATCACGTAAAATTATCTCCTTGCTACCGTCTGGATGTTTTTTCAAACGTTTATTTCGCTTTTTGTTAGCTTCCGGCTCCGAATTTATATAGAAGCTCTCAATAAGAGAAGATTTGCTTCCTACAGTTACAAGAAAGTTTCCAACAATATGAAGAATGTTGGTACGATCATGATAATTACGTAGTAAGCTTCCAAACTCCTCGGTAATCCACTGCAGTGGATTTGTAGGATCTTGAGTGACTTTCATTAGTCGTAACTGGGATTCCGCTGCAATAATAATGTCGTCCCATACTTGGAAATGTTTTACCGCTACATCGAACGGGATCGTGTGCACAACATCTTTGATTGACATATCCCATATTCGAATGGTAGCATCAGCAGAACTAGATATAAGATATGCCGAGTCCTTCCAAAATTGTAAATGAGTGACTGGTTTCTTGTGTGTAGTCAACTTTACAACGCCAACTTCCCCAATGCAATCCCAGACAACAATTCGAGTATCCCTACCTCCAGACGCAATTAATGTTCCAGAATCATCCCATGCAATAGTGGTAACAGGACCTACAAAGAGAATCACAATTACATCCATGTCAAATATCTTCAATGTAATCGATAACTAATGAAATAATATATTGAAAACAACATCAAATACATACTCCGATGGCCTTCAAATGTAATTCTAGGCTGCAAAACTTCTTCCCCACTTTTGTCTGTGATATCGAACACACTCAAGGAACCATTTAGATGACCAACAGCCAACAAAGTTGAATTATTATTTGGTTCGATAACCACGGCAGGTGACTCACACTGTAAGGTTGCTACCTGTATTGCAAATAAAATATAAAACGAAACTGTATAACAACAATAATAATAATAATTGACATTTTATAAACATTTATTACCTTGCGTTGTAGGCGTGTATCCAAAATAGCGACAATGTTTGTTCCACCTGACGCTACGAATCGATGCTGAGGTTTTAAATACACTGAATTGCAGGTTTTAGCGGCTACAACGCCAAAGATACCCGCAGGTTCAAATCGTAAATATTGCTTAGTTAAACCCATTGTTAGGACTTTTTTAGTATAAAAATTCACAGAAACAAGTTGCTAATTATTTTGAAAGAACTACTACTAAACTACAAACGAAAAATTACATTAGGCACTGTATTAAAATAACCCTATTATGGAACTATTCTATTTATAAGTACAAAAATTATTATTTTATAACTCCTGCTTGAGTCATTAACTGCTCGTTATTGGCAATCTGAATTTCCTGGAAGCGTTGGCTAACCCGCTGATTAGTTTTGATAAACTTCTCAACGCAGGCGTTAGTACAACGATCCTCTTGATCTTTGATGGTTCTTCCAGTAAAGTCCCAGACACAGGCTCGAAAGCAGAGTTCAGACACCCGATTAAAGTTTTGCAGAAATTCACGGAAAGTGTTTACTTGACTGGGATCGATCGCATTAATGTCGACTGATTGACTAGAGGAAACTGACATGATGTTTAGTGATGCACGCTGATAAAAACCAGTGTGTGTTGCGTTACACAAGGTAATAAACTTGTAAATGAAATTCCTTCAAATAGCACATGCAATTAAAAGTTGCCGACAATTGCGCCCAAATCTGCAATGGAGAATAAGAGATTCTTCCACAAACTTTACTCTTTCCCAGAGAACATTCTTAGATGAAGACAAACACTAATAAGCAAGTCCGACACCTGAAATGGTACAAATTGACAACAAATTACAATCAACAAAAGGGGTGAAATTATTGTGAACAGCTGGATTTTTGCATATTATGCATTGGGTTTGGCATATTTACCTGGAAATGGTTTCAAAAACGTCCACAATTAAGCCCTTATCGTGTGCCTGTAATAAGAGAAAAAGGTGCCTGTCAATGTTGACTTTAGCCAGAAGATAACACCAAAAAACAAACGCACAAAACAAACACGTGTTGTTCAATGCTCAACTTAGTTCAACACTGCCCTTTTGCTTGTTGTTTTTCTTGAATGCATGGGATGCTCGCTCATGTTAGGTATCATTATGGTCACAGGTTTGATTCTTGGATATCCCGCATTTTCGCTTTTTACTTTGTTCTCTCTCACCTTCATCATCATATATCATATCATATCATATAATACGCTGTTGTACTGTGTGCGCTTTTAGTACGCTTCCACATACAATCATCTCTACACAGATATACTATACCTCTGCTGACTTTGACCATTTATAGATACGATAAGCAACAAATAAAAAGATATATAGAGAGTTGTGTCAATTATTCAAGCGACAAGTTTGATAGGTATTAAGTGGTAGTAAATACTTTATTGATGATTGTATATAATTTTGAAATAAACAGCTTTACAGGTAAATACTAGGTACCAATTCCACAAAAGTTGAAATCAGTGATGATTAAATTTAAATTTGTCATTAAATTTCATGATCTTATGATAATACCTTTAAACGAGACGTGCATTACATTTTCACACATTAACAATCCCGTAGTGGTTTTTACTAAATCATATTTATCGTTTATTCTTTGTTTGAGGAGTAAATGTTATATGTAGTTAGTTAATTTAAGCAAATAATTATTCAAATTAGAAAAGGGAAATGCAGTTAAGCGTGATATTTGAAAGATTTTTCATGTATTTGTAAATAAAATTACAAACGGATAATTAATATCTAATTCATTATTTTTTTAGAAGACTTATTTTTATTATAAAACGTTCATTTTCAAGTGTTACTCATTTTTAAAATTCTGTCATTTAAAATTTCTTAGCTAGCTTTGATTTTGTATTTTGTATAGTTAGATTCAAGTGTATGATTCTTTTTGCCAGTAATTTGCTGTTATAACCTGTAATCAATATAAAAGCTAATATATTGCATTTTATATATTGTATAATTTTGTACTTTTCATTCTTCAAAATTACAAATTGAATTCGTGTCTTTGTGGAAAACAACGTTTGAATGTTAAAATTACTTTACAAACAGAAAATCAAACCAATGTTTGTGGTTCTAAACCGGTTTCGAAATATGAAATGCCTAGTTGAGATTGCAAGAATACCACTTTAGTATTGTTGTAGGCACGGATAGGTCTCACAGTACTTACAAATAGTTATATGTAGCTTCAGATTGTTAATTTTGATACCCTTATTATACGTGGATATGCGTAGGTACTTCTATTTCATAAAGCAAGGAAGAGATAGAAATGATTTCTAAATTGTGGCACATGGTGAGCTCTTGGTCCCATTCTTGGCCTTACATTTGAAACTCCTTTACATTATTTTAACAAACAGCTATGTGGAATGCAATTCTTGCCATGTTTCAAAAGATGTACCTTGTTAAAAATAAAAATGCAGCCAGTTGTAGTACAGACTTGTTATTGTTATACAGCTCTGTAGCTTTTAACTTTCAATTCAAGGAACGACACTTGATCCCCACTCTCCACGGTACTAGAGCAGACAGCGTATTAGATATTCAAACATATCTAGGTACATTATGTTCTGACTTCATTTTGCAACAATGGTCGTGATTGTAATTCTATTATTGCTTCACCATCAACAATGTGTTGTTGTTGCAGCCAACAAAGGCAGTCTTGTTACTTAAAATTTTTAGATGCATGCATGCGTTGAGAAACCTACCTAAAGTAATACCTGCCATAGTAAAATTGTAGAAGTCGGTGATGCATGGGTGACCCTTACTTGTAGTAGCTAGGGCCGTGTTTGTACCTTACTGTTAGTAGCAGGTACCGGCTACATTACTTATATGCGCAACTTATTTTTATATTTTTATCAAAACACAGAACGGTATTGTTGCTTTCGTAATATGGGATTCATTATATTATTTTGGCATCTTAAAATATTTAAAGGCCTAAATAGAAATCAGCTTATATATTATTTATTTATAAATTTACAATAACCAAAATAAAATTTTCTACAAGAAAAAATCTTTTTTTTAGAAACATTAACCGTTGATCACTACACAGTAATTTATAGCATTTGGCTTGTCATAATTTGAACAAGAGTCAGTTCAATAATACGTATTCATCATTTGTGTGTCCGAGACTAACGTTCTTGAGTTTTATAGCTTCTCCAACTAGTATTAACTAATTAATATTTTGCTTTTGTGATTAACAAGCGTTTACAAAATGTTGTTATTTTTGCTCGTGCTGTTCTTGTTCATCTTGTACGTTGTACTTGATGTACATTATTTCCTACGAGTTGGGTTAAGCATTGTATTCGCCAAGTTTTTCCGCAAAAAGATATCAATAACTGACCCATCGGAAATTTACGGTAAATGATGCTAACTAGTTTGTATTCTCAGCACTACAAGTTATGTTTTATAAAAAGGTTATTTACCATCAGTGTTGTTGTTGTTGAGTACAGATCGGTTTTCTTTTATTTATTTGCAGGCATCGTGTTGCCATCAGACGCAGACATTATGTTGACTCATATGAACAATTCAAGATATTTAAGAGAATACGATTTTGCCAGATTTGATCATGCCACCAGAACTGGCGTCATGGAGGATGTTCTAAAGCGGGGTGGAAACTTTCCCGTGAGTGCCATAACTATCCGTTATCGGTTACCAGCTATGCTCTTTTCTCCTTACAAAGTAAGTAGTATGCATAATAATTTACTGCGATGTACTTTTTGTGAAAAAGATAGAAACAAGTTGTAAAACTAACATTTTATTTTTCAGATCGTTACTCAGCCTGTTTATTGGGATTCCAAGTTCATTTATCTGGATCAACGAATGGTAACTTTAAAAGATAACATTGTTAGAAGCGTGGGCTACACAAAGGTTGCTTGTGTCAAGTTTGATGGCGAAGAAACCATTAAGAATTTATTCCCTGATGTCAAGAAACCTGACATGCCAGAAGATCTCAAAAAGTGGATCGAGTCATGTGATATTTCTAGTGAAATGATGAAAAAATCAAAATAAAAATTATGTGTAAAACATTTTAGCAAAATTTACTTTTTGATAGGACAATAATTTTACTAATATGTGAAAAGACATAAAATAGTATAGGTGTTGGTAAATATATTACGTTTGAAATACTACATTTGCTTATTTGATTTTTGCTATCGCGCTAAAGGCAATGCAACATAGGTGCTATAAAATTTGGTAACATTTTTTACACTTTTTGTTACTTAATATAACATTATTTTTATACCAGACTAGTTTCTTTGTTTTCAAATAAAACCTTCAGATTTAATGAGAAAATTATAAAACTTTTTCTTCTACCACCACTTTGTTATTTTGCCTGATTTGGGACATTGAGGTATTTTTTGGAAATGTAAAAGTATTATTTTATTCAAAATGTGACGCTAACGCTAACCTTACCTTTCATTCTACTGTTTAAAATTTTGATTTTCCTTGTGCTAAAATTGCACATTGAATCATTGAAGTTTTTTCTTTAAATGTATAAGTCTGTCGTACTCACGTTTGAAGCAATCATTAATTATAGGAACTTGCTTTATTTCAACGAAAAGTTTATTGTTTCTAAGAAAAATGCAAGATCACGCCATAAAGTTACACGGATGTTAAGATTACGTAATGTAATTTACATTAGTGTGGACAATGACAAAAGATCAAACGCCTTGCTTGACGGGAATACCAAGAAAGAAACAGTCAACATTAAATTCAGATTATACGTATTTATTTGATTTCATCATACATCTCTCATATTACAATTATATTCAGCATCATTAACATAAGCTGTGTTCGAAAATCCCAACCTAAATATCCACCCACCCGCCACCCGCCGTACCCATATACAAGCATTTTAAAAAACAAACAAAATTTTAAAAAACTCAACGTTAGTTTGGATTCTGTAAGAAAATTCTTATTATCTATACACATAATTCGGTGTACAGCTTCACACAGCAAAATGAGTTTTTGACGGCAAGATGTGTTATAAATACAGAAGGAAAAGGGCAATCAAGTGAGTTGAAAATACAGCGTCTGTTTGTGATGTATAGCATAATTTCTGATTCATATCTTTAAACAAAGGTCTGGTAAAGGAGTGCTTGAAAAAACACAATAGGTGATTTCGCAGGAACTAGAAATGGATTTTTCTGTTACTGCAGCGCATATAAAACATTTAAATACCTACTTCTACGTACATGAAACTCGTATTCTTACTTGTATGTGAATTTGATTCGTTAGTCACCTGCACTTCCATGTGTGGGAGGGAATTGGTGGGAAAACAACTAGTTTTATCGCATCCACATCTATCCGGTTTCCTTTCAAACTGTAATTTAATATACGTGTAGTAACAACAGACAACTTTTAATCTTTTCGCAATTTACAACTTTACATATTTGCGCATCGCACTAAATCACACTATTTCAAGAGAAAAACTGGAGCCACACAAACATTTTTCTCATCATGATATTGAAACGCGTAGCATTTGGTAGGTGAATGCACACAAAAGTAATAATTATTATCAGTACAATACAAACATTGCATGACGAGGCACCTGACTCACTGGACAGAGTCAATTTTTATTTTTCAATAAATAAAAAATATCATATCAGATCACATATCAAAATAATAATAACAAAACATATAACTGTAAATATGCATAATTTTCAATCTCAACTTTTTACCTTATAGGAAATAAAACGGCTTTTAAACACAAGTGATATTATTGTACCCAAGTTTGAGAAAAATAGTTTTAAGTCATCCATTTCAATAGCAAGCCAATTTTTGGCATACTGTAAAATGGAAGTAGAATTACTCACAGTGATAATTATTCTTCTGACGCTTTTAGTGCTACTTTTAACAGTGTATTTACTCGACATCAATTATTTTATACGAACCGGTGTTGTGTACGTTTTAGCATATCTTAAGCGGAAGCCGTTGGATTTCTTGGATGCATCTGTGATTTACGGTACGTCAACGCTTTTTTGAATGCATGCAATTTACCTAATATGGTTCACTGTAATTTCGCTTAACGTGCAGTAACCCTCTCTTTATAGGAAGGGTATTGCCCTTTGACGCAGATATACAACTTTTGCATATGAATAATGCACGGGTACTGCGCGAATTTGACTTTGGTCGTTTGGACCTCTGGACTCGTGTTGGTTTGTTGGACGATCATTTAAAAGACTTGCGAAGACTTGCTCTTCGTCCAGTTTTTGCAACAGCTAGTGTCATAAGATATCGCCGACAATTGCATATGTTTGCTAAATACAAGGTAACATTTTTAGGAATAATAGCTACTTTTAGTAGTTTTTACGTTCTTTTTAAATTGCCAAAATGGTTACTTAATTATTGCGAGTATTAATATTGTACATTGACTCAAGGCATTTCATTATGTTTTAAAATTCTATTTATCTATTTACAGATTATCACAAAAGTTGCATACTGGGAAGGAAAAATTCTATACCAAGAGCACAAAACGATCACAACTTGTGACAACATTACACGCAACTTGGGGTACTCCAGAGTAACTTTTCCTTTCAGTATTGATGACTTTGTTCTTAAACGATACCCTCATGTAAAGAAACCGTCACTTCCAAAGGACTTGGAACTTTGGATGCAATATAATGAAGCTAACGGGATGAATACTAGAATACGAAGGAAAAGTATTATAGACAACAAAGAGCTTCTAGAGGAAAGTGAAGTGGAATGCTGGTCCTCAAGTTCCAATTAGACACAATGAAATTCAAAGTACTTTTTTAGAAACGTTTTTGAAACAAGACTGCTTTTACCTGGTTATATTTATTTTAATGCTATTATTGTTGGTGCTAATAAAAGAATAACCAGAGTTTTGATTAACACGTGAATAATTTGCATAAGAGATCAAATGGAATTTTACATATAGCTTTCAACGCTATCACATGTAATGAGGCTTTTCTTCCAAAGGCTCACTTACCTGTTTGGTCTTGGTCTACCACCGACTATGTGAGAGGACTGCTTTCACTCTCATTTACTTGCACAATACGACGGTCAATTGATCGGTTAACCGAATAAGATCCGGCGGTAGCCGACATCATTCATATTGAGGAAGATAAAGCATGGAGTTCATGTAGTCGTTATTTCTCTGTCAGGCTGCATTGCACCGGGTTTGGATCATGTTATATTAGTACCGTCTGAATCATTATTATTACTATTTACTTTACTTTGGCCGTGAAGATAAATACGACAAAATCTAAAAGGAAATGAACAAGTGTGGGTTTGTGTATTTGACTATTTTCTTCTACAACCATTCGTTAATTGCCTTTTCAAATCAACATAAGTGTTCTTAATAATATTATACAGCTATCCATTTGTATCGATGTATAATTGCAGCCCGTTGGATAGGATAGGTTTTATTAAAAACTAGAACAAGGTTTTGTTATTTTATGTTTCGAAAAACGTAGAGTAGCAGAAAGATGCCTGGTTTTATACTAGTATTTTGATATTTCTATTTTCTTCATTTAACAATAAATAATTACAGAAAAAAGACACCACTTGTTGGATAGACAATCAGTAACTAGTTTATAACATATTTTTCTTGAGGAACGGTACAAAATATTTTTAGAAAAATTAGCAACAACATACAGAGCAAACATGTGGTCAATAAGTGGAGCTCTGCTGTTTGCATATTTCATGTTTGATGTTCATTACTATTTGCGTGTTGCTGTTATATTTCTCTGTGGGAAATATTGCAGGAGAAAACTTCAATTTACTGACCCCTCAACAGTGTATGGTATGTTACATAGTGTACAACAGACAATGCATACTTTAATTATTTTAATTACCATTACATTATTTTAGAGAGTATTTTTAACTTCATTGTTTATCAGGAATCGTGCTACCTTCAGACGCAGATTTCATGTTCACGCACATGAACAATGCTCGGTACCTTAGAGAATATGACTTTGCACGATTTGATCATGCAACGCGAACCGGTGTGATTTCCGAAATGCTCAAAACTGGAGGAGGATTTTTTGTTGCTGCACATACTATCCGATACCGCCAACCAGTGATGATGTTCTCAACTTATAAGGTTATTAAACGTCAAATTTTATGCCAATTAAACTTCTGAGGTATATCATTTCCAGATAAATAATTTCAGGTGATGAATATTTTAGGTTATGACAAGACCAATGTGGTGGGACAAGAAATATATATACTACGACCATCGTATAATCACTTTAGCTGATGGGATTACAAGGAGTGTTGGTTATTCTAAGAGTTGTTTACGCTTTGATGTGGAAGAGTTTGTAAATTTGAGATACCCTGGAGTTGATAAGCCGCCAATGCCTGACGACATGGTTAAATGGGTTGAATACAACAAGGCATCAAGTGAAAGAATGAAAAACATGTTAACAGAGAAAGAAATTGAGGTTACTTGTAAATCAGATAAGCCGCCAATGCCTGACGACATGGTTAAATGGGTTGAATACAACAAGGCATCAAGTGAAAGAATGAAAAACATGTTAACAGAGAAAGAAATTGAGGCTACTTGTAAATCTAAGCAGGGCTAGTTGGAGAAGCTGGGGTGTATTGAGTGAAAATCTTGTCACATAGTAAGTTTGTTAAGTTACACCTCTACTTGCTATTTATAGTAGCAGTAGCACAATGCACGGTAAAAGAATTATCTAGTTTTTTGTCTCGGTAATTAAAACTTCTACTACGGCATACCTTATATGTTATATAATAAGAAGGGTTTGATGGAATTATGTATTGAAGTGGGTTTGTATATACCTTCTCCTTTCCCAAATGAAATTTTGGAACTGGAAATAGAACATTCCTGGAATTTTGTGATAGATATATACCTACATAAATGTTATCAATCTTAACGAAATGAACGGAGGTGACAAATGATAAGACAGTTTTGTAAAAAATTTCCTTTCAATTATTTATGATCGCGACAGCTATTTATTATTTTTTTCACTTATGGAACACTTGAACTGAAGATAATAATTTGGTACTACAACTTTGCAGTAAGTGTAGTTGTCTAATCTGTCTGTATGTAATTTATCACATGCAATATAATTTTGTGAAATCATAATTTGTTCACGTTTAATTGAAAATAAAACCATGCCCATTAAAATGATCAATGTGATGCACAATTTAGGATGTCAAATAAAATTTTAAGATTACTGAATAAACCTGCTACCTACACAAAAAACGTATACACACTTGTAAAAGCATTATTATATCAGTAAAAATTGTGCATACTGCATTGTGCTGATTTTTAAACATGGTATATGTTTCTATCTATATGCTTGCTTGCATGCTGTAGACGAAATGTCGAAGATCATAATACTGCACTTCAAATGGTACAATTATTCACTACAAACTCACCAGACTTATGACGTCAGAATGTTATATAAGCAGTTGTACCTAAATGCAGGTATACGAATATTTACTAACTTAAGTAATTGGTGGAGTGCATAAAAACATGCTATTCATAGAATAGGAAAATTTTGTTTCAAATTTCATCCAGATAGTTCTAAATGATGGTGTAGCAAACATAACACATACGAGCATTTTAAATCTTTCCTTTGGAGTGCAAGACAAAATTATGGACAGTCTTCACTTTTAATGTTTTGTAGTAGTTTCTTATTTCGTTCATTAGTCATATGAGTATTTTATCAGAATTTACATGGCGTAAAAGGGTGTTGCACGTTTGTACATAGTAATTATCTACCACACGAAAACTGACAACCAACTTCCAATCGAATGCATACACTCGGAACGGAATGACCACCGTTTTTCTGATTTTCTTTTTTGCATACACTGATAATAAATTGCAAGCTGCTGTGTCGTATAAAAGAGCACGATTATGGTTATTCTGTGCATAACTACTAACTACTGACTCCTGAGCACTGACTGCCTGTGGATGGCGACCTCTGCTACCTAGGTATGTATTTGTGACTGCATTATTAAGCTTTTATGCTTATGTGACATGAGGACGCAAAAAATGATTATTCTTTATACTAACCTTCGTACTTTTACAGCCTATTCAACATTAAAGAAATCCGAATATGTGTGTCTGTCTGTCTCTGTGTGCTAGCGAGTATCTAAACCTAATATACGCATTATTTCATTTTGTATGGCAATGTTTGTAAGTCGGCATTCGGCAATGCATTAGAAATTTTTATTTGATGTATACGAAAATGAATTTTTGCAGAAATAGATTACATGGATCATTGCTTGGCGAAGAATAGGGAGAGTACGCTGTATACATTGAAAATAGCTGTCGCTGTCATACATAACATAACACACATACGAGAGAGAAAAAACACAATCACGGAACGTGATCCTGTCATTTTTTAAGAACACCAAGTTGATCGTGGAGGCGCAGGTGGACATAGTATTAGCAGAGATTAGCTGTATGCGCAAACGTAGGATAACAAGGGATTCAGTTGTTTCTTTTTGTCTAACAAATCAGGGTTAGTGGAAGAGCCGTTTGTTGGGCAGCGTAACCTTTATGTTTCTTATCGCAAAAATCTTATCGAATACGTGAAAATCATTAGTTTGGATTGACACAAGAAAATGGACTTTGTAAAAGACAATTGGAAATTAGCTGCCGGGTTAACCGCAGCAGCCGCAACAGGCGCGTTTGCAAGTTTAGCAATTAGCGAGGTACAGGCAAAGCGAGCACCCCAAGCAAATGAGAAAGAGATTCCAAAGAAATGGATACGCGTTGGAGCTGTGAGTGAACTGATTTTGTATCCCGTGAAATCATGCAAGGGAATAAACGTGCACGAAGCAACATGCTCCAAAATTGGTTTGACGGGTACAGGCACCGCCAACATTTTTGTGCATTTAAAACTAATTTTATTGTATAAATCCTCAAATAATAATTGCTGTATCATTTTTCTGCAGTTTCGAAATATTTTGGGGACCGTATTTTCATGGTGGTGGACAGTCGCTCTGTTTTTCAAACCCAACGAACAATTCCAAAGATGGCTTTAATTCATGTTACTATCAATGAAAATCGGGTAACGCTAAGTAGCCCAGGGGTAGATCCTGTAACTTTTATTCCGCCTCAAGACACGCCTGAACTTAAGCGTTCGTGCAGGTTAATACAATGCATTAAATGCTGTACCTTTATATTTACTTTGCATACCTATCTCCATTCATAGCATACAAGCATGGTAATTACTTTCGAAATTTTTAAATATAACGCTCCATAAATAATATTTTCAAAACGGTGCCGTAAACTGTTAGAATATTTGACGATCGTGTGTCGGAAGCATTTGATTGTGGAGATGAAGTTGCTGCTTGGTTGTCAACATTTCTGGAGAAGGAGGGATTAAGGCTGCTTTATCACGCATTGGAGAGAACACAGCGGGAAATGACCCCATTACAGAAAAAGTTTCCTTACTTCCGTCCAACACACAAAGTATAAAAATGCTTCTTTACTTTTAGTGTTTATTTGGTAGTATGAATAAATTATGGATGCTTTAAAGTTTCGACTCTGTCTTAAAATAATTTTCAATATTATTTTATAATGTACTAGGGCGCTTTTTCTGATCAAACTTCCTACATGTTAATGGCAGAAGAAAGTGTCACAATGTTAAACACCAAACTGGAGAAATCGGTTACACACAGAAATTTTCGACCAAGCATTTTGATTGCCGGAGTTCGTGATCCATTCTCTGAAGACTATTGGGGGTTTGTCAGGGTTGGCGACTATGGACCAGTCTTCCAGGCATCAAAACCATGTACAAGGTGAAAATGCTTACATTTGGAAAAAATGTACCTACGTTATTGCGTCATTTTATCTGGCGACAGAAAATACATTTAGGTAATAATATGCGTACATAATTATTTTTTATGGAACAGATGCAAACTGACCACAGTAGACCCTGAAAAAGGTGTTTTTGATGCCAATGGAGAGCCTTTTTCCACCTTGGGAAGGTTAGATGATTATTATATTTGTGAATATTTGATTTTGCCAAAAATCAACTGCATTTTATTACGAGAACGTATAATTTTTGCTTTATAGAATTGTCCGAAGCTACGGAAATGAAACTGTGGATAAACTGGTTGGCAATCAAGCTGTCATTGGACTCCAACTGGGTTTACTAGACGGTGAAGGAGGAAAGGTTCGGGTTGGTGATCCAGTTTACGCAGCAGTTCTTTAATTGAGCGGCAGAAAAGTACTTGGATTGTTTTATCAACAAAATTGTTATACTGGTTATAACTATCTACCTAATATTATAGGTACCCATACTTCCACCTTTACGTTTGGAGGTCGTTACTTGTCTTCATGATTATGATTTATGCTTTAATGTTAGTAAATACACAATTTGTCTTAAGCAACACGTTTCAAAATTTATGTAGGTATTAATAGTTTGAATTTTGGATTACATACTCATAAATATATAAATAATAAAGCTATATTACGGTATTCAAATTAAATTTACATAGTTCTTTTTTCCGCAAAACACAAGATAAGCACAAGTCAAAGTCAAAATTACAGACTAGGTATGTTATACCTAGTTATGTATGCATGTATAGAGAGAGCACCTCATCTCATCCGTAGCCATCTATATGTAATTCAATCCATATGCTGGGCTGACGGAGACAAACCTCGCCCAAAAATGAGTTTACTATTGAAATCCAAGGGAATTGCAATAAAAGGATTATCTCTTCCGAAACCATCTCTTGACATGACATCTTGAAGACGATCATTGTTATTTGCCCGTAAGATTCTCCTCTCAAATTGCTGATTATGTTTCATGTTACGAACTTTTGCTCTTTTCCACATTCGATAGAATTTTGTGTGCCGCTATAGTCCAGATTGAATGTCTCCTACGAATTCGACACCACGCTCGAAAAGTGTAAAAGTAAATGAGCTCTATGAGACTCAAACCAGAAAATCCCAAGCAAAGACCAAGAATCCCACCAGTGTTGGCTATTATAAAATTATAAACGAAATTTGCCATAAATATAATCGCTGCAATATCCTGTCATAAATTCACTATTGTACATCAATACAGCTCAGAGTACCTATCAAATCTACCAAGCCATACAATTCTTTGCGGACTCTTGCGTACGTTGAATCAACTACAAAAAAGATGTGGACGATAGAGACGTTGTTGCTTGCCCTTCAAAAAAATTAAAAAAATTGTATGCAGAATTTTATAATATTAGTCTAGTCGAAGCAATAACACAACAAGAATGCGTATAAATCGTAGGGACATAAAGTGTAACTTTTGTAAGCACTACAAACAGCGATGAAAATACAATTAAAAGTTTCATAAATGTTTATCTCCCCAAAAGTAGACGAATTTTGATATATCTTTTGCTATATCTAACTTGAAATTTTGCTATATCTACATGTTTTGACAATTAACCCTCTCTAAAGTTTACAGACTAATTTGAAAAAGTTTGAAAATGTTATATTTGACATTCTCTCAAAGGGTAGATGAATTTTTATATGTTACTTACATGTCCTATTTTTATTATTATGTCCTTTATTTGTAATTTGAATTTATAGATGTCATAACTGACTTAAATTTACGAGTTTTGACGATTAATTAATAGGATTTCAAAATGATTTTAAAATTCCAAATTTGAACTTTTCTCAAAAAGTAGACACATTTTGTTGCGTCCCAAGGCATATAGCTAATAAAAAAAAGTTTGCAATTTTAGCAGTCATTGTGGACCCATTTGTTTGAAAATTCTATAATAAGGAAGAGTACTATTGATCTCAGATGTATGTGTACCAGGTTTGGTACCAATCAGTCCGGTAGATCATAATTTATAGTTTCTTACTAACAGACAGACAGGAAAAACGGTAATCGTATTTGGTTAGCTTACAAAAGTTATAAACACTCGTGATGAAGAATGGTCAGTATGAAAGTGTCTACC